>JANHGL010014995.1:0-12836 GCA_024611195.1 Ceyx melanurus | reverse complement strand
ATTTCACTTGAAATTCTATGAGCAGGATACCACATTAGTATATGATTAATACATAGATTTTATAAAAGAAAAAAAACTCATTCAAATCTTCTTAGAGTTTTCCTTGATTGTTAGTTAAGTATTCCTTAGTGCCTCCTCCAAACAAGTGCAGCTCTTATAAACCTATAAACAACCCAACCCATAAAAATTTATCAGTAGCTTCTAGTTATATATTGTTACTTACTATTTACTTTATTATATTAGACATCTCCCATGCTCCAGGTATTTTACAGCTCTTAGGATAGTTAATGCAATTTAAATATATATAGTGACTGTACTGAGTTCTCATTTGGGAAAGGAACTGTAAACTATCAGAAAAAAGCTAATTACAGTTTATCGCATTGATTTATTTCTCCCCAAGCCTCCCCTCCCAATTTTTCTTAAGTATTACAAACCTTAGGTTGTAATTTTGATATATGCTGCTAGATAGATTAAATACCAAATATTTCTCATATAAAACTGGTAGTTTGATCAATACAGCTAAAAGCTTCATTCCTCATATATGTATTTCTCAGCTTTAGAACTATCAATTTTAACCTCACATGTTGGGATCAGATAATAATCAGACCAGGTATTCATCTTCACAGAATTCAACAAAACCTTCTATTCACATACTTCTATCAGAAAAAAAAACCAAACACAAAAAAAAAACCACACAAAAAAACCCAAAAAATAACAACAACAAAAAAACAACCGAAAAACCAGTTGATCCCTTTTTTAGCCTAAGAAGCATGGACTGGATAAACTCACCAAGTTTTGTCCCAGGCTTCATTCTGTCATCTCACTCATGCCTTTCTCCCCCTCCCTCTGCTTTCTCTCTAGGAAGTACCCTCCTAGAAACAGGTGTGGGAAAAAAACACCTAAATAAGGTTAGAAAAGGCAGTTTCTGATATTTTTTTAAAGGCCAGAAACACAAGAGAGGACAGTGGAAAACCACCAAGAAGGTTTGCCCTCACGTTCTGCAAGGAACTAAGCAAATCTGTTTTGCCCTTCCTGTACGATACAAATGGATTTCTCTCCGAGTGAGTCATTTCATTTCCCAGATAGCCCCTTTGTCCTTCTTATGAAGGAGGGTATAGGAGAGAAGGGAAGAACAATAAATAAAACTCACTTGGATTCAGCAGCAATGAGTGGGGAACATGATTAGAATGTCATAACATAGCTCTAAATACAACAGACTAAGCAGCTTGCAAAGCTTTTGCTTTCAAATAGCATTTATTGTCACCTTAAAAAAAGGAAAAAAAATAAAAATAGAAAGAAGACAAGCAACAGAGCCCTTGCTGGATCTCCAGATTTTCTACAATAAGTCTGAAGAAGGTCATGTAAAAAAGAGAGGAAACTGGAGCCTTTTCCCTCCACAGAGGAAAATAAATGGGTGACACTATGCTAATGAAGACAATTCACTCCCAGGATGAGTCACTTAGCAGCGAGGTCTCTGTCCTGCCTGTTGATTCATATTCTTTTCTTCCTAACATTGAGAAGTTGTCTTAAAAGGGTTGTCTGGGTGACCTACCCAGTAACAAGTTTGGATTTTATTTTGATATTTATTTGGTATTAGCATAGTGTCACCCCCAGGGAATTTTCCCTTCAGTGATGGAATATCCTGTGGGTTATCTTCTGTAGGGTGGGGACAGAGCAATGCTTGAAGAAAGATGTGATGCCACACAGCAGAAACAAGACACAAGCAGGCAGTATGTCTGTTGGTGAGAAGGTCAGCTTAGCCTCCACCACACAGTGCAAAAATTAGGATTTTTTTTTTTTTTTGCCTCGAAATCTCTTTGTCACTGTATTAATAATACTTCTTTTTCTTTCCTCTGCTTTGACACACAGGAGTTTTAAAATAGATCAGACCTTTGAATGTAAGATCCCAGAGCTGAACTAGAACTAGTGATAGGATATATGTCCAATTATGCAAAGCTTCCTTGAGTAAAATTGTTTAAAAATCAAAATTAAGATGTTCACAATGCTTGTTGCAACAAAAGTGTCAGCTGCACAAGGAGTCTACATCTGACCCAATAGTCTGCAGTGGAAAAAAATTATGAACATTGTCCTTCAGAACTAGAGCACTTTATTTTCATTTAATGACAACTATGATGTTCTTTTTAATCATCAAGCAAAAATTAAAGTACTATTTTTAAGTGTGTGTTTTTTAAATGTATCACTTTATGGAGATGTTACTAACCAGAGAACTGGTATAAACTGTCATATTTCTAGTGACTGAAGGCAGCTGAATCAATACTTCAAACTAGGTTCAATATTTGAATGCAGCAGTAAGGAAGGTGGTGTAATCCAGTGTTATACATTAGATAGCATGTCAATCCTAAATTGCACATTACAAAAGAACCTTTAGTTAGAGAGACTTTCCCTCTAAAGATAGCTGTTGGGTTTTTTTTGTTGTTTTGTTGTTTTTGTTTTGCTTTTTTGTTTGTTTGTTTGGGTTTGGTGGTTTGTTTTTGTTTTTGTTTTGTTTTGTTTTTTGTTGGGTTTTTTTTCTGAATGGTAAATATACTTCATACCAAGACATTTAGTACAAGTTTTCCCTGGTGTCATACAATGCAGAATTTGTCTCCTGCATTTATCACATTGACAATAACACTCAATAAAACATCAAATTAATTATAAAAATGTATTTAAGATCAAAATCTTTGATTGCCAATAACGAGATGTCCAATGATGCTAATTGCAGAAGAAGTGTCTGTTTGGAACTAATCATCAGAAACACATTTCAGTGTGAAATAAGCAATGATCAGAATGACAAGAATAATAAAAGAATCAATTGCACATATATTAAGCAAGGCTGCTCATACTTTACATATTCATTTTATGTTTCACATTAACATCTATAACTTAGTAAATAAATTCTAATGCTTATTGGGGATTTCTTAACTTTCAGCAATGGTCTTTCAAAAGGTAAAAACAAATCTATTTAGCAAAGTATTTGAAAAGGTGACTTTATGTTCCATAATTCATATGGGTTTTTTTTAATTTGTAAGAACATTAATAAAAGGAAATTCCTCTTCAGTTTTACTTTTTTTTTCCTTTTTTCTTTTTCTTTTTTTTTTTTTTTTTAAGAAAAAAAGGTTGATTTTCTATTAACCAGGGTCCCAATTCTGGTTTCAATGAAATTAAAGGCAAAGTTCCCATCTGATTAAACAGGAGCACAAGTGGGACTCAAATTTGTGATGTACTGTCTCTCAACCAAGTCACAAATTCTTGCACTGTCTTTTTCCTATATAGCCAGGCTGATGTCACATTGCTTGGAAAAAGAGCTGATGGACAAAGAGGTATCCATACTAACATGAGACACTTTTTGCTATAGCAGTAAGAGTTCCAAGGAACTAAAGGAAAGCTGAGCTGTGCTCCACTAGGTTTACCAAGTCACAGTGGCATCAGTACCTGGCTCCAATATTAAATATAAAGCCACTGGAGGAGACAGATCACTTGTGATGGGCAAAGACTAGGTGAGCTTTGGAAACTTCCCTCTTCCCTTTTGTTTGTATAGCACAGGTTGTGCTTGCCTGGAGCTACTGCAATGGCAACCCATGGATTATACTCCCTTATATCATCATTAGGCTGTAAAAACATATGATCCACGCTCCAATTTACCAGTAAGGATTGGATAGATGTTTCTGTTGAAGGCAGCTATATCCTGGCAGGCCTACTGCAGCAGCAGTGAAGGTTACCTTGTACTTGGATCAGCAGATCTGCTCTTTGTGAGTTTCAAGTGCAAGACTGCCAAGCAACTTCTACAGGAAAGTTAACATTTTGTTTGGATGTGGATTTCTTGAGAACACACATACTGTATGCATGGGACCTCACTCAACTGTATTCATGGTACATCTACACATATATCCTCTTTATGGGTAGGCATGTCATGTGTCCACAAGTTCCCTTACCCACAGCTTTGTGTGGTCTTGTGGTTCCTCATCCTACACCTTTGTTAAGAGTTACTGGGTGGAGATCTCACAGCCTTCACACTATACTGCAGAATGAGCTTCTGTCCTACAACTACCCTTATATCAGCAACAGATACTCTATTTGTTTAAAAAGAAGAAAAGCATTTTATATGAAGCTATAGTAATATTCTTATGTATGGGTATACTGCTTGTCCATTCTTCCTGTCTCATGGAGAGTTTTGAGGAAAGGTGCAGTGACCTGCCCAGTAGAAATACTTGCATAAACCCCTGGTGTAAAACTGTTTTGTGATGTTCACTAGGCCATAGTGGACATACAGGTGAAAACTGTATGATTCTGTCTATAACCAGTATGCAGCTTTTTTACTCATCTCTCTCTCTGGTACTTTTTTTTTTTTTTTCCATTAATTTTATTTCAGTAATATTATCTCTGTAAAAGAGCAGATTTCTAGGAATTCTGCATGTAGGGGCATAAATGGTGGAACTAATGAACATTAATTTTCCCATTCTACTTCCCATTTTGTCTCCTTTAGTGTCAAAATAGTATGTTTAATCTCAGCTGAGGCTTTTCACTTTTCATAGTGGGAATTGGGATTTCCCTCCTCTATCCACGGACTTATTTTCATTAAATTTGTAGGAACTGAGGACCATTGAAAGAGCTTATTGCAGACAAAGGAGAGAAAAAAACAAGGGAAAAAAAAAAAGAAAAAAGCACAACTTGATAATTCAGTTTAAAAGCTTGAAAACAGGCAAGAAGGAAAATAGAGTTACAATACGAATATTTAAAACTATTGTACTCAGAAATCTAGGCTTAAGTCAGAATCAAAAAGTATTCTGGTGATATCAAAGATGTAGCTTATTGACCTACTTATTACTAATATTGGCTCTCATTTTACTCGATTAAAAAAAACAAACAAACAAACAAAAAACAACAAAACAATAGAGAAAGCAAACATTAAAACCATGGGCAAGAAAAATTTTTGAGAAATTCAAACAAAAAACCTGATTACACTGTTTGCAACCAGGTCTGGTTGACTGGTTAAACTGCATCCATTGCCAGCTACTAAACCCTGACACTGGAGTATTCAATTTCCTATACCCTCTCTTGTGTATTTGTCCATTTCTTTCATTATATTACACACTGATCTTATAGGTCTGGCATACTTTTTAAACACCTTTAAAGCTATTGAGCCTTGGTTGCAACCACTGGCAGTTTTATTGGTAACTGGCTATTCCTGCCCTTGTGAAAGTCTAGGAAGCAACATGAGGATTGCAGACAAAGAGCAATGGGAAATGTCAAGGCAACACTAAAGCAAGGAGGTCTGAGTCCTGCCTAGGATGAAAAAGACTGTGCATGCCTAGGATGGAAATGCAGCTCCTTTCAAGACAGAAGAGCCTCTGGCCATACACAGCAAGTTCAAAGTGCTGCGTACAGACCTGCAGTGCAAAACAGGGCTCCATTTGTGGAGTGCAGCTTAATTCCAATTTCAGTGGGGACATGTTGGGAAAGGATTGAGCTTATAGATGTTTCACACAAAATTGGAAGAAAATCCAATCATTTCTAATGCAGCACATGGAGAAATAAAAATGATCTGTACCCATCTTCTCTCAGTATAACATTTCGAACATTGGTTTTCTGTACAGAATAACAAAAATGACAGCTGCCTCAAAAGTTGTGTTTTGTCACTGTTTGTGACATCTCCTGTCTGCTCAATTATTCAGTGTCCCAAGGGATTGAATGTAGTCTGCTCATGTTTAAATGTTCATGGTCTGAGCTAAAGAAGACACTTTAATTCAGAGGTAGTTAAATAATAAAGTTTCTGTTGAGACAGAAGCCACCTAGTGCCAAAAAAGTATGATATTCTGCAAGATGGACATTACTCTGAGGTCTCTCAACTTGTGCTGTAAGAAGAGCAGTTGAGAAAAAAAAAAAAAAAGAAAAAAAAAGAAAAATGCTATTTTAGATCATTCTGATGAAACAAAATTACTTATTTTGAATTCAGATGGAAATCTTAACTATGCACTTATTTTCAAGTTATCTTGTAATTTTAACTCTTTTCTTAAAAACAAAACAAACAACAACAACACAAAAAAACCCCAAAAAAACCAAACAGGAAAAAACTACAAAATTTTTAAAAGGAGGAAAATAATTATTTTGTCATCTATCAAAGTGCAGCCTTTACATTTCACATGTTACTATTTTCCAAAATATCCATTAAATTTGAACCAAGATAAGTTATGCCCCACAGGCTTATTGATGAACTACAGACTTAACAAAAATTTCCAACTCTGCCATTAAACCTCTGGTACATGTAAAGATAGGATTCAGAATCTTGGCTTTATCACAGTTTTATTGTAAATAAGATGAGGAAATTTATTGTTCATCATTTGTTTTCTTACCCAACCCTCTGGCTCATTATGGAATCATGCTATACAAACACACAATCCCTGAACAGTGTACAATTTTAGTCCAAGATACAAAGCCAGGAGAATGTAAACAGGAACAAAAGACTATAAGAAATTGCCAGAAGAGCACATTATGTATAAAACATCTCCCTTCCAATGCTGCTGTAGAGATTTTGTCTATATAAGAAAAAAAAAAAAAGTCTCCAAAGCAGATGTTATCTCTTACTGAATGCTTACAGAGCCAAAAGCATGACAGATCACACCACCTAAGCCATACAAATAGTTTCAACTCTTGGCAATGAGACCTTTGAAAATATGTAACTGTTTCTAGATTTCACATATTCTGGAAAACACATGAAATACTGTGCGTGTTAAGATCACATGTACAAGATTTAAGCACACCAGCCAGTGTTCTGCAAAAAGAGTGGCCTACCTGTATTGGGCTCTAATCCTTGTGTTCTGCAAATGCTGTAGAAACCTTTAGTTCTTCATCTCAGTCCTGTATCACACCTAAGCCAAATTCCTACACTGGCCAGTATGAAAGCTTAAGTATGCACTTTGGCATAAATAAAACCCCGTTCCTCTCTAAGGGAAAACTAAACTACTTTACACTTCGCCAGAATGACCATATTGCTAGGTGGTGCAGAACAGATGAAGGTCAAAAATTTGCTCAGGGCTAAAATGGCTGATGTACCTAAGCATCTGTAACCAGCAGCGGAATATGCAGTGGCTACCACAGTGTCCAGACACAGGATAGACACAGATCATGTAAGCTTATCCACTTGTTTTTTTATTAAATTAAATAAGTTCTCTAGATAACTTATTAACTCGTTGCTTTACTAGTTAGATACGCTATATTCTTGTAAGCAATTGACAGAAATGTACTTACAGGTCTTCATAAAAGGTGTCTTTTTCCACCTATGCCTTTTATTTTTTTCTTGGTCCATGAAAGTGCTATCAGAGGTGAACAGAAAAATTTCTAATCAACACATTTAATCACACTCTCTCTTCAGAGAGGCCACTGTAGTGCTCACATAATCTCATTTGTCTAGGTTCCTGGAAATTACTTGGAAAAACAACAGTGTGTGCTGCAGAAGTGCTGCAGGATGAATAGGGAAAAGAGGTGTTCCAGCCTTTTCCTCAGCTCCAGCATTTCTCCCTCAATTTAGAAATCGCAAAAGATCCAATTAACAACAGTGCGTAGAGTTTCCAGAGCTATTGATGGGGCTCTGCACTGATCACTTAACCCAGCTAGAGAAATAATATATCTAACCCAAAATAGCACCCATACTACTAACACATTTATATTATATTGGCTAACAGGTATTGGAAAGACTAGAGCCATCATCACTGTTGCTTAGGATTTGTCATGTGGGTACATTAAATGAATGTTGGAGATTTCAATGGGCAAAATTCACGGCAACTTAAAGGGGCACAAACTGTTCAATTTATCTCATTAACTTCAGTCTTTTAAGTAACCTGTCCTTCAGAAACGCTTCAAGAGATTTCATTGACTGCAGGGTGAGCTGAAGGAGATCAGCTTCTAACCTGATACCTCAGCTGGAGTGAATCAGAGACCAGCAGTCAAAGACACAAGACTGAATCATCAGTTCTCTTCACAGCTGTACTGCTGGCTACTTCTGAATGAGCCTTACCTATCCCCATTTCTCTGCCATTCCTTTCTCTCCTTCCCTGGACTGGAAAGTTCCCAAAGGTAGAGGACATTGCTACACATTTATGAGACACTAAAGTCTGTAGGGTCCTCACTTTCGCTGAGGCCTGCAGCAATTATTGACACATAACTTTACAGTCTGAATTTCTATGTCACCAGCAGAACTCACTTTGACAAGGCAAGAGTACATATTAAAAGAAACACCTGCTGAATTTTATTCTAATGGAAGTACGATCTTTCACATCTGAGTAGAATATTAATGCAAAATTGGAAATGGCATCTGCGTATTAGAAGTCTAGCTCCTAAGTTCACTATATATTGAATGAACAGAGTTTGGTACAGCCAGATGGCAATTCAGATCCTAGGCAGGCTGAACTGACCCCTGGAAGTGCTGGTGAATATTAACAGTTCCCCTTAATGATTTGGAAAGCACATCTTAATTTACACTGAAAACTCTGGTGTATTCCTTTGTTTTCTCACCCACTTCACAAAAACATTGACATAGAAGACACCAGAGCAGAAAATCACCCAAAATATCTCTTAAAGCCTTTTCCATCTTCTTTTTGGAGCTGCCTATGCAACAGATTGGTTTAACCCATCTAGATGCACTTTCCAGACTAAAAGACCATTGCAAATGAAACTAATTCTAGATTTCACGTAATACATAAAAAAGCATTTTGGTGCCATATTGTACAACAAAAGGACAAATACTGCATCTGCTGACAAATGCCAAAGGTTTCATTCTTTTGCAGGTTTCAGCTTTAAATAGTAGGGCTTCCACAGCAATATTATCAGAACTGGGACTACTGTAAATTATGAAGGAATGAAAAAAATAACATGAAATAAAGTAGCTCCTGCAGTGATATATCATTTTTCCCTGTTTGCACAGGACATAACACTTGAAAAAGGGAAACCTGGACATAGGCCTATTCATATGAACAGCTGCTCTTGCTAATTACCTGTCGGTTTCTAAATTGTTCATTGGAAGGCAAGGGAACAGCATTCCCAATACTGGAACTATTAAAAGATCATCTGTTTCTATCATCAGACCTGAAATGGAGAGTCATCTCACCAGGATGCTTAGTAAGGAAATATAAGAGGGAACTGTAGCAGACAGATTCATTTATCTCAAATTCTGCCACTGTATTTCTGCCCAAGATTTTTTCTATTCCCACCTGCTACGATGTGAGATTCTGCTTTGAGAGTACTATGACCAATGTGCCATTAAGGGCTGCACATTCATAGAACCATAGAATCTTAGAATCATAGAATATTAGGGCTTAGAAGGGATCTAGAAGATCATCTAGTCCAACCCCCCTGACAGAGCAGGATCACCTAGACTACTAAGTCATCCAGGAACAGATCCAGGTAGGTCTTGAGTGTCTTCAGAGAAGGAGACTCCACAACCTTCCTGGGCAGCCCGTTCCAGAGCTCTGTCACCCTCACTGTGAAAAAGCTTTTCCTTATGTTCACCCTAAACCTCTTGTGCTCCAACTTACTCCCATTGTCTCTTGTCCTGTCACTGGATGACACTGAGAAGAGTCTGGCTCCATCCTTCCTACACTCACCTTTAACATATTTATAGACATTGATAAGATCCCTCCTCAGTCTCCTCCAGGCTAAAGAGCTCCAGCTCATAAGGGGGATACTCCACTCCCTTAATAATCTTGGTAGCCCTGCACTGGACTTTCTCCAGTAGCTCTTTGTCTTTCTTGAACTGGGGTGCCCAGAACTGGACACAGTATTCCAGATGGGGCCTCACCAGTGCATTCATGGGTAGCATAGGAAAGCAACAAGACAGAAGTATACATAATGTAACTAGAGACATTAAAAATGAGAATGGAGTAACACTGTTATCAGTTGGAAACTCTAAGTCCTTTTCCACCAGCCCCTTCATGTGAGTTTCAGGCTAGAATGAAAAATTCCAGGCTACTTGCTTTCATGAGCCATTCACTGTTGTTTGAAGTCTCCACTGTGACTGTTTGTATGTGCCAGGTATCCACAGAGATAAGAGTGGAAGTGGAAGGCAAAACACAACTCACAAGACTAGCAATATTTCAAAAACTTTAAGGACATCTATCAGGGCCAATAGATTTTTCCCTATGAGACTGTGATTAAAACATAAAGGAAGCTTTTCAGATCTTCCAAAAACATCCTGGGGAGGAATAAAAACCAGGCCTGGATCTAAAATCACTGAAGGTAATAAAATGATTCCTGCTAACATCAGTAAGGTTTGGATCAGTCTGGCAGCTGCTCACCAGGCATTTACACCTACAAATTATTGAGACCCTATGTTAGGAAACAATTTAATATATCCACAGAAGTCAAAGGTTTTTAACGAGATACTTCAGTCATCTTCTGGCTCAGACTTTAGAATATATGTCATGCAGTTTATGTAAAAAGCAGACTAATGAAAAATGTAATCAGCTCAGTAAAATCCTAGCATTATTAACCACTGTTAAAAGCCCACAACACTTTTGTTCCTTATCAGTATGTGATATTATATCCAACAGAGGAAAGAGTTGGTGGATATTGTATATAGATTTTTTTATACTTCCAACAATTAATTTATCTCACAAATTAAACACCTTTCATATTATTTTGACAGGGAAATACCAACTTGCCACAGGTAGGCTCTTTTGGCAGTTTCATTTATACATTTTACCCATCTGTTATCATTAAGGCTTTATGTTGGTTTGATGGTGGGGTTTTTTTATACATATATTATCCTTGAAAATTGAAAGGAATAGTTTAGGATTAGATTACTGTTTTAAGCAAAAAGTAACAAAAATGAATGAAGACACTTTCAAAGAGATAATACACTGTCTCTTCCTCACTACCAGTTGTTGGAATTGTAGCTGAGAGGATTTCCCATATTTAATTTTTTTTTCAAATCTCTATATAGTTTATAATAATTTTTTGCTTCTGCCAAAGTAAACGGGCTGAGGTATCACTTAGCTTCATTTCCTGAGATCTGACCAAGGGTCAACAATTACCTTGAACTGATGTCTGACATTAGCAAATAGACAATCTCCTCTTGTTTCCCACTTGGTGAATCAGCAGTTCCCATGCTAATCGTGTCAACAGATTTTGCTAAAGCAGAGGAAGGGGAATTCCAGGTTGACAAATAGGTCCCCAGAGAAATGCACCTGTCAGTTACAGGAGAGCTTACATGGCACTGCAGAGGCAAAAGCAACAGGATGGATCCACAGCACTGAAAGTGATATTCACAGGGTCATGGTAAGAGTGAGCTATGCTAATGCACACAGGTTAACAGGGCAGCACACAACCAATGGGTATTACCCACCACAGACCCCAGAAAGAAAAAAAAACCTGTAATTCATCATTTAAAAGCACAGCAGTGCAGAAACAGGAGATGCACTGGCCAACAGGTCTTTTACTCATTTTAAGTTTTCTTGCTGATTACTTTCCAACGCCTAAATACTATCAACATCCTAATAGACTCTATCTCCCTGTTACCCAAAAACGTTCCTCCAACCAGCTGTCCTTGAACCCCCTAAAACTTATAATCCTTCTACAAGGTTTCTTTTAGAAGTACTGCAAAAAAAGGTCCTGTATTACCTTCTATCCATTTCTTTCCAAAAAGGGTCATTGCTTCCCATAGTGAACACAAACTCACTCTTGGGCCAGATTCTGAAGTATTTCATAGTAGGAAATCTGGAACTGCATTAATCATGGGAAGGAAAATACAGACTCAAAGAGCAATTTTGTGACCTGTTGTGGGAAATGTGATTTTAAAAGAAGTAGGATAGATGGAAAAAAAAAAAAAAAGAGGCAGTAGATTAGTGATGGGAAGGAAGTGACTGGGTCATGGGCATCTCTCTTTTCTCTTTTTCTCTGCTGTAACCTTCTTTCTCTCTGTCACATCAAGGCAAGCTGGGGACCTGGCTGTACTCAAAAACATTTTAAAACTACACTGGGAGCTGCAGCACTGAAAGGTACAAAATGCATCTCTCTGATCAGAAATCATCATTAGCTCCCCACTTACATTACAGCTTTGGTCACTGCAGCACTTTGCTAGGGAAATGAGTATCACCATGAGCTTAGGATATCACCTCACTGACATCTCCTTCTCCCACAGAGAAGAAACCAAGTCTGTACAATCATATAGCCAGGACATGTCAGGACAAGGCAGACTGAAACACAAAATTAGTAATACCAATATTGCTATTATCACATTAGCACAGGCTCCAAATCCTTTTGAATTACAAGACCAGCCTGGGATGAGCTTTCTCAAACAAGGAAAACCAGGGAATATACTTGTCCCTAGCTGTCAAATTACACTCTTCTCTCAAGCAAAATGTGATTTTTGCTTTCAAAGAAGTGAAAAATAAATTTAGTGGGGGCCAATTTTACTTATCAAGAACAGAGATTTTTTTGTTTTAACAGTGCCCTGAATTTCCAGTATTCAGGTGGCCAATGACACCTGAATTAGCTCTGTTTCACAGCTGTTATTAGTAGTGCTTTGTTCCTGCTTCACAACTAACAAAACAGTTTTATATTAGCACAGGGACCTAAATAGATTTGTCCATTAAACATTAGTACATTAGACCCAAGGTGTCCCTTACAAGTATCCCAGTGGAGTTTTCTAAACAATCTTGGCTAGAGCAACCTTGGAAGGAAAGCTTACTGGAAACATCACTACTAATAATAACCCTTCCAGAGCTGAATCTAATGCAGAGGTGTTCTGAAAGTGTGACTAAAGGCTGGCTTCTTGTGGAAAGGCTCTCTTCTTTCACGGGTGCAAGTTAACAAGCTAATTCAATAGTTATTTTTTCAAGAAG
>JANHGL010014994.1:0-14194 GCA_024611195.1 Ceyx melanurus | reverse complement strand
GATGCGCAGCCGCAACCTCGTGTCCAGTGTCCCAAGCCGAGGCTGCACGGAGCGGCAGGGGCCTTCCTCCTGCCTCATCCACCTCCTCGGGCATGCTGTGGTGGTACTTGTAACATTTGCATGAATGAAATGAACCTGATCTGTATATAGCATCCTATAACGATAGTCCTTCCATCCATGTGGGTTGAACATTACAGATACAAGTGTTTTCACTGGGTTTTATTTATTTTAGTTAGTTTAGTTTCTCCATAGGTTTTTCTTCCTTTGTTTGTTTCCTTTTGGTGGGTCTAAAGGAGGGAAAGCTGTCCCTGTTTATTGCTCCATGCGTGGGTCCACAAGAACCTGTAACAGCCATGCAGGTGTAGGTTTTCAGGGGAGTAAAACCCACACTCCAGAGGCTTCAGGGACTTCAGGCTCCATCACCCTGCATGGCCAGGGTCCATCCTTCAGTAGTCATTCTAGGACATGCTGAAGCTGGTGTGAAATCCTCTGCTGACTGCAGGAGGCTTTACACAATGTCCTTGGAAGCCCGAGCAGCATGAGCAAAGTCTGAGCCCGGGGGAATGAGGCTGACTCCCAGCACCTTGCCTGCCTCTGCCTTTCTTTCAGAAGGTAGCTGCCTCAAAACCCTTTGGCCCCTTGCTATTCCCTGTGTCCCCAGAGGTCTAGTGACAGTCCCTGTTTCTGAGTGTTAAGCCATCAGGATCAGTCCCCAAACCTGGTCCTTTCTCACAGCCGTTGGAGGAAGAATAATTCATTGTAAGGGCTGAAGGGCCATAACGAGATCTCCCACACCGCTGAGAGCAACTGGGAAGTGTCCTCCAAGGAAAAAGGCCACATTTTGCACTGTCCAAATCTGAAGTCAATGTGAAGGATGAGATGAGGAGGTGTAACTCAGCATTACCCACCTACTGCAGCAGTGCAGGCTGTGTTAACAAGCTGATCTGGAGGAGGTATGGATGTAGAGCACAGTGGTGACGTTGTGCACTGGTGTTGAGAGATGTTTTCTTACCCAGCGCCCTATCCCAGGTTTCCTGGTGTCCTGTTCAGGCAAACACCCAGCTCTTCCCACTCAGCTGAAAGCCACATCTGGCACTCGTACCATAACTGATTGGCTGGAGGTATTTCTACTCGTTTTGAACAATCTGTGGAAATTTTAATTAACCTGCTTTAAGGTACTCTCTTGGAATATAAAATCATGGGTTTGATTTTTTCTTCTCAAACCATTTTTTCACTTTCAATGGGTTTTGGGGTTTTTGTTTCTCTTTGAAGAATCAAACACAAGCGCAGGTTGTTCAAGCTTATGATCATTTTATGTACAATGTTTTCATTTTTGTCTGTTTGGCTTCATTGATTTTTCTTTGTGTGTATTGCCCACCACTATAGGCAGTGAGTCCACTAATTGTGATGATCCTTATCATTGGTACACAAAATGCACAGACAAATAAAGTTTGTAATGATTCCCGTAGTACTCCTGCATATTCTCTGTGGAAAACCCTTCCCTCTCATTGTCTCCCCTTACGTTGTACCCATCTCTTCTTCACTCATTGTTTTGCCTTCGCTGTGTTTCTGCCACTGACAGGGCCAGCAGTGTGCCCACATGCCTGCTCTGGCCCCATCTCATGGCTTTCCTCCTGCTCCACCTCCATTGTGCCTCTGGCTTGCTGTGCTGTGCTACAGCCTGGGGCTTGCAGCCCACCCAGCTCTCAGTGGCATGCAGGAAACCACCCAGGGACAAAGCTGAAGTGTGACCCTTTTGGGGCCAAGAGCTGCTCCTGTGCTTGATGCCCCACCAGTGCTGGCTTGCCCTAGACTGAGTGAGAGCTGTATGTAAGCCCCCAGCATACTCGGCAGCAGTTTGTGCTTGTGGCCTCTAGTCCCACGGGACCGCTCCTGCTCTTGTTCCAACCTCACAGTGACTTGCACTAGGTTAAACTGCTAGCTGATCAGGTGTGGGACTTGAACACACAAAGTACCAGGGCAGGATGCACGGGTGCAAAAGAAGATCTGAGACAGCCCATGTGGTCTCTGAGCAAACCAGGATCTCAGGCTGCTCTGGAAAGCTGCCTGCCCATGCCCATTCCAGGTGCCATGGGCCATTTCTGATCCACATGGCTTGACAGAGCTCAACCAGCACCAAGGAGGAGAAAACCCCCTACATGCCCTGGGATGTTGCTCCTCCCTGTGTTTCATCCAGCAACTGTTGAGCTGTCCCCAAATAAACCCTCCCTGTGATGCTCTCAAGGTCCTGATCTGAATTCAAACACCAGCTCCAGAGATGGGTCACAGGCAAGTCCTGCCTTCACCTGATGGAGGTCTCCCTGCTCTTTCTGGTGACACGCATGTGCCTTGGGCATATGTTTTTGGGATCCTGCCCATGCTGCTCCCCACATTCCTGCCCATGTTCCTGTCTGTCCACTGCACAGTTAGACTGGCACCAACAGCAGTGTCTGACTTTCAAGCTCCAAGCTATAAACGTGCCACCAAGCAAAAAGAGAGAGGGTAGGAGGTGGTTGGTTTTGTTGCTGCATGACCACGTCTGCAGAGGCCCAGAGGCATCTGTCGATGTGAGGGCATGCGTGTGGCAGAGCAGGTAGCTAATGCACCCTGACAGCCAGAGGATTTAGTATCATTGCTGGGCTATTCTCACGCAAACCTGGCCCTTCCTCACACCCTATGCTGCCTTTTCCAACCATGCCACCAGCCTCACCCTGCAAGTGCTCAGCACCCTCCAGGATGAGTGCATGTCAAACTTCTACCTTCATCAAGCCCCAGGTGACTGAAGCCAGTCGCATCCATGTGCTTTTCCTAGGCAGTGAATTATGAGAGCAAAGCAGCTCTCCTGACCCTGTAATTACATCTACCTAAAGGTGATGTTGGTATTTTAATCTCATCATTTGTTTCTTCAGGATAAATTGCAGTCACTGAAGTCATTAGCAAGTCGAATGGGACTTCTGTAGCAGCTCAGTTTAAGAGGCAGTAAAAAACCGTTCTGCTCACTGAGCTTTTGGAAGGGAATGACAGAGCGTTGCTTGCTTAGGACAAGGCCTAAATCACACAGTAAACACCAGTCTTGTTTATGCAATTATTCTCTGCCAGCCACGTGCTTTTTGGCATCTTTAACGAGCTTCTGTTAAAGCTTCTGTGATGTGTATTTGCCTCGTTGCTCGTGAGGATTCATGGATGAGCAACAACCCTTTTACCTGGCTGCTGCCTTGCCATGCCAAGCAAGAGGAGAGCTCCACCAAGTCCCAGCAATGTGTCTGTGTTTCCAAGGGTGTAGTGCTTGCTCTTCTGCAACAACCTCATCTTTAAACCAAACCCTCCAAAAGCTAAAGCAAGCTGCTCTCCTCCATGAGATATGTGTGTCCAGTGGCACACCGCCAGGGGCCAGCATGGGTGTGTCTTGCCCTTGCACCTGCCCACCTTGTGGGATATGGCCTGGTTCCCCGGGTACCCTGTCTGATGCCAGGGCTCTCCCAACTGCTTCTTGTCCCTGTCAGCCTCCCCACCCTCCCTCACAAGGGAAGGTCATGGAGCATCACTGATACAGCCTCAGGGAGGTTGCCAGAAACAGCACTTCAAACCCTCAGCCTCTGTACATCTGCCTGTCCTGGCTTCTGCTCTCACCCCTCTCATCACTGCACTAGCCAAAGGCAAACTTTTCCACAGGAAAGTTTGCAGCACAGTGCAAAGGACATTCAAAGCTGAACATTCAAATAACAACAGGCCACTGCAGAGCACTTGGGGACAAATGGAAGGAGAGCACAGAGCAGTGACAGCTCTGAACATCTTAGGAAAACTATATCCCCAGCTCTTTGGAGCCAACAGGTGTGGAAGCAAATCCCAGCCACAATATGAACATAAAAAAAAAAAAGGTGCAAAAGAGCCAGGGACTCTACAAGTCCCTAGTGCCAACAGGAGCTGCAAACCTGTAGCATCTCACAGCTGAGCTGATCTGCACTGCTACTGCTCACCTTGCACTTGGTGCCAGTACAGCACAGGAACCACTTAGAATCATAGAATGTTTAGGGCTGGAAGGGACCTCCAGAGGTCATCTAGTCCAGCCCCCCTGCAGTAAGCAGGGACACCCTCAACTAGACCAGGCTGCTCAGAGCCTTGTCCAACCTCACCTTGAATATCTCCAGGGATGGGGCCTCAACCACCTCGCTGGGGAGCCTGTTCCACTGTAGCCTATTCCACTTGCTCCAGAGATGCAAAAAAATAAAAAAGTGCCTGCTTTGTGTCACCTATTTCCAGGCAGTCTGCAGCGGCTCTGGGGCAAGGGGAGTGCAGGAATCATTTGTGCAGCTTTCTCCCGACTTTTGTTACTTCTTAAAGGACAAAAGGGAGACTTTGAGCCTTTCTGGTCACAAGTCTGGATGCTGTCTATAAATTCACAGTGCTATTTCTGCTGCGGGTGGGGAGGGGAGAACCAGAGCCCGTGTTATTGTTAGAGCTATTTTTAAATGCTTGAGTAAGGATCAAGTGTGAAAGTATTGGGGGCCATATACGTATCTAAGAAGGAGGCTCAGCTGCATTCCTAGAATGGTGAAGCTGGGCATAACTAGAAACTAACAGAGGGAAAAAAAGTTAATGCCAGAGTGTGTTATTCCAGGAGAAAGCCCTGCATTATTCTTCTGTGGGCTTTGACACCCAGGCCTGTGTGGGGAAGCATGTTTGCAGAGCACTAAGAACTTCTTTGGCCTCTCCAAGAGGCAATGACCGACCACACACACTCATACACATGCACAGCGCAGCTGCAGAAAAGCCTGTTTATCTTGCAAAAAAATTGACTTGCACAGGAAAGCATCCAGAGGCATCTGTATTCTTGCAGAAAGCACCAACGGACAATACATACAGTGAGATTCCTCACCTTTTAAGGACTTGAGCCTTCCTTCTTTTGGAACTAGAGGTGCCAAGAGTCTCTCACCAGCCAGCAATACCCCTCACGCAGAGGGAAGGGACACTACAAAGGAAAGGGGCCCATTTAGCCATGCAGGAGCTGTTACAGCAAAGATTGCCGTAAGATTGCTGCTACTAGCAGGTTTTGCTGCTTACAGTGCATCCCTGAAAGCATCCAAGGGGGTCTCTTCAGGGTCTTGCTGTTTCTCTGGAGCATCTTGAGAATAGCCAGTCATGCCTCTGGGCACCCAGTGCCCCCAGGGTGGCTGATCGCTCTCACCTGCAGGCCCTGCACCCTCCCATGTCTCCCACCCTCTTAATGTGAGTGCCAGCTTGGGGCTCCCCTCTCTAGAAGTGTGAAAGAAGGCACTGGGGTGAACATGGTTCTCCAAGCAGTCACTCTGGAGAGGTGCTGGGCAATGGAGCTGGGTAGTGCCAGTAAGATAGCCATCATCAGGGTGCTTGGAGAAGGGAGAAGTTCCCCGGGGTCTCACCCAGACCTGGAAAAACTACTTTAGGTATGCCACAGCATATCCCCCCGCTGCTGTGGCTTTGGACATGCATTTGATTTCTGCACAGCTCAAGCTTTTTTGGCTGTCTATGGTCACCAACACCAGGCAATTTTATCTATCTAATTCAAAACAACCCTTGATCTGTTGTACTGCACTAAATCAGATCTCTGGCCCTCCCAGCATACGCACCCCCACACCAAGCAGTGTGCAGTGCCAGGCAGTGGTGGGAAGGAGCTTCAGCAATGCATCAGGAACACATATTTCCTGACTCTGATGTCCTCCAGCATTCTGCCCCAAGTCCCTAAATTGGTTGTCTGTGCACATTGATTATCCAGTCTGGGGCTTGCTCTGTGCTGGTCCCCACATGGAGCCATTTCACACACCTTCCTCCTTCAGGCTCCCTGCAGAAGAGCCTTCTCTGTTCCTCCTGCTCCACAGCTGGGGGTGTCCCTTTTGAGTGTCCTCCCTCACTGAAACAAACAGCAATACTTGTTATCTCAGGCTTGCTGCCTCTATCTAGGGGCAAAGATTAACCACTTAAAAAGATGTCTTGGACTCAAGTCCCTGCAAGCAAAGGACTGTGCAAGTTTCCATGCAGAAGAGACAAACTTCAGCATGCTGAGCTGAAGCTGAGCTCTTGCTGCTCATCACACAGGCACCGCTACAGCCACTGCCCACAGGCACTGTTTTTATTGCTCTGCTGTTCTTCAGTCATGAGTTTTTGGAAGTTTAAACATTTCTGCTGAATAACCATTGTTACCAAGCCCCACAGATGCTTCGACTCTACTCCCAACTCTAACCCTGTCTCTACACTACACAGCCCCTGGCAGGCTCCTTGTCTACAGAAACGTGAGCTTCTGGCAGATCAGATACTTAGAAATGTGAAGAATTGCTGAGTCACTGTAAAATTGCTGCACTAGCACAGGATACATTGGATCCTCATGATGTGAACGTGTCCATGGTTGTTATCAGGCTTATCTGGGAGCATGAACAAAAGATTTTGCAAACTGGTGGTTTTGTGACTCCCAGGGATGTAGGAAGAGGCACAATCATAGTTCTCCTCACTTCGTTTAATGCTGAGATGGCTCCCTTGCCCCTTGCTTTCAGCTCTAGCCCTATGCATTGCCCTGGTTTTGCCTTGCAATAAGAGCTGTGATTACCTGTCCCTTGGCTGAACTCCCCCTGTACAGAAGACAATGAACTGATGCCTGTTGTGTCTTCATTTGTTTGACCCATGTTGCTTCCTTCATCTTCCAAGCACTTGAGAAAATGTGCTCACACAGCGAGCCCTGCAGGAGACCTGCTTGTCTTGCTCTTAATCAGGAAACATGCACTACTTCTAGCAGCTCTAGAGAGCAAGGATTGCAATAATACCTTTTATATTATATCCACTATGTTAGTGAGAAAGAAAATGTCATTTATTTTTTTCCCTGACAACAACTCAACTTCTGACAACACTCGCCCAGATTCTTTTTTTCTGTTAAGCTTTAGGAGGCACAGTTCTGGAAATAACCCAGCTTTCAAGACTAACTGTTGAGGACATTGTACAGCAATCCAGCTAAATTGTTTTATTTGTGGTTGGAGGGGAGAAGCGGGTGAATTCTCCTAAGCTTCCTAGCTCCTGCTGGAAGAAACACACTCATGCTAGTAAAAGCAACAAAAAGCTGAGTTGGGTACAACACAGTCCCGTGTATCCCAGGTCTTTGTGGCACGAGATTGTAAAACCAAACCCATGACTTCCTGAAGACCACTCAGCAGTGATGGCATCTTTATACCTACTGCTGTCCCCAGAATATCCAGAGAGGTCTCTAGTAGACCTGGTGTTCACCAAGTGTGAACATTGCTGTTAATCAAGTAAGAAAGGATGGAGAGGACACCATGTGCCACCTCCTCCCAACACCAACATACAAGCCAAGATATTCCCAGCAAGAAGCAGTCAGACTGAGAAGGAGCAAAGCTGTTGAGAGGAAAGCTCACACATCTCAAAGGCAGCAGGCTCCCTGTGGAACTCTCTCCACATTGCTCTCCACATCACTGCCACACCAAGCAGAGCCACTCACAGCTCAGCATCCTGCTGGCAGAGCCAAAGGAGATACCTGGGCTGCACATGCTTGTTCATGTGGGCATCAACCTTGATTTCAGCCAGAGAGGTCTTCAGGTGTTGGCCATAATATTCTGAAGAAGAGGGAAATGAGATGGGAAACAGTAAAAAAGTGACAGTAGCAGTAATTTAGATCCATTACTAAATTTCCCCTGCAATTAAGTGGTCCAGTTCTCTCAATACTTGAATGACCACTCCAGTTCTCAAAAGCCATTTCTGCACACTTGCAGTGCAGGGAAAGCAACTGCTTCTCCTTCTAGAATAGAAAACAGGCTGTTGCTGTGAGCTTCAAGAGGACACAGAAACACATCTGTCTTGGCAGAGATCTAATTCAAATCAGCAGCTTCTTCCACTCAGAAGTGGATGGACACTCAGGCAGGGAGCTGGCAGCTGCCTGCACAGCCTGTCCCAAGGATGCTGGATGCTGCCCATAGGTGAGGCATCCTGTAACATCAGGAGGCAGGAGAGAAAGATCTCAAGGTAACTCACTGGTTCTACCACATGAGGAGAGCAGCTAGTGGCTAAATGCATCCCGTGAGGCAAGGCAGGCAGCAGGCGTGTGCTGCTGGGGCACAGGTGACCCTACTCATGGGCACCCCAAGCAAGGGCAGTCGCTGGGGGTGGCACTGCTGAGGCAAGGTTGTTCTCTGGTATTTCTGATGTGCTGATGTGCTCCAGAAATTATGGTTCATGCTTTCCTGCTTTCCTCTGACAGCATCCACTATGCCCCTCTGTTCAGCAGCGCAAGGGTAGCTTCCACAGGGGAGGCAGGCAGGGAGGAGGCTGTGACTACCTTTTCTGATGCACCCTAAGCACCAGTCAGCCCAGCCACCCACCATGGTCACTCCCACAAATGTTCTGTGTCACCTGTCATCCTATGCATCCTCTCCCTCACAGCCACAGGGCACTCTAGGGCAGGCAGTCATCTTGTGCAAACCTTGATAGAGACAGAGAGATCTCCAACAGCCACATGCACCACCCGGTCCTCCACCAGGGCAGTCAGACCCCAGTTGGGCAGAGACAAATTTTCCTAAAGCAGGGCTGAAAGGAGAGTTTGTGGAAGAATTGGCTTGCCTGGAGACTGAAACCACAGAGTGGGTCATTCAACCCCACCTTCCCTCTGCCAGCTGCACTGTACCTGGTACCATGAGCTGGCACTGTGCCCAGCATTGTGAAGCCCCTGTGCCGATGGGTCTAAGCTGAGGGTGACCCCTGGGCTCAGCAGCTGAAGCCTCCTGATCTCTCTGTCTCTCTCGTGGTTCCTCATCAGTTCAATGGCACAGTGCAGCTACACTATTTGAAAAGCCATAATATTTGTTGGTACAACTCTTTTATTAGTGTCAATTTATATATATTTATTGATAAAAGAGGTCATCTTGGGAGACACTTGTAGTCGACTGGGAGATAATTACCTGATGCTGTATATTCTGTACATGCTGTATAAACAAAGTGAAATATTTAAATGTTTGGTGGACTCGGTGACATGCTGAAGGGGGAGGTTGGGACTGGGCAAGCCCCCTCCTTGGGCCACCATGGCTCAGGCTCGGAGTCCTCAGCAGAATCACCATCCCACTGGGGTTCTGGCCAAAGCCTGGAGCAGGATCGGCAGAATCATCCGGGCCCATGGCAGGGAGGTTGGATTAGATGATCTCTGAGGTTACTTCAAACCTAAGCCATTCTGTGATTCTCTGGCCACGGTGAAAGGGCTAAGCCTGCAGCTCTCTGGGTGCTTTTCCCTCTGTGAAGGCAAAAGGAGGTGTCTCTGAGAGTGAAAGTGGCCATACTGATTTCCCTCCTGGGGGCAAAACACAGGAGCAGGTACAGCTTTTTTTGTCAGAAACTCTCAGTGCAGCAAGCCTGGCGTTGCCCACCCGCTTCCCTCCTCTCCTGCCCAAGGTGGAAACCCTTCAGCCACCAACAAGTACGAACATCTCTAAGCCTTATGGTCAGAGAGAGACAATTTAATGCGGGGGGATGTCCAGCAGAGACTGGCTCTGAGCACTCAGCTCCTCCGCCTCCTTTCCGTGCTAATCCCTTGCGATGGCGCCAGCCGCCCTCCCCAGCGCGTTTGACAACGGTGACGAGCTGTGATCTTCTATCTTGACACACGCTGTTAGAAAACCTGTTTCATATTTTCTGTGGTATCGATCTACAACTTTTGAAATCAATGGAGACAGTTGTGGTAGCCTAAAAATTGTGCTGAGCTCATATATTTTTATATTTGTGGTGTTTTCCTATTAATAGAGTAGTGAACCAGTAACCCTATTAGCTGAGAGTGAATTATTCAAAATAAATATACGACTGCAGAAAATATTTATAAAAATAATTTATTTGAACTATTCTGCCAAAGATAGCTCTCTGATGATCTGTAAAATGTCGTTTCTCTCTTTTTGCTCTGAATGTCATTGTGAAAGCACCTTTCTCCCCATTATCTTTTGACGATTTGCTTTTTTTGTATCTTTAAGGGCAAAGAAATATGCCAATGATTTTTTTTTACTGGAGCAGTAGAGTAGTAGGGAGGCACAAGACAACTGTATAACGGTGACAAACAGGATCCACTAACACTCACTCTGAAAATGCAGTTTCTCCTGTAGTTCTTTTCACAGACAGGTGTGATTTGAAGCCCGGGACAGCTCTCCAGCAGGAAGGTCTCGGCAGCAGCAGCTGTTGCTGCTTTGTAGCTAACCAGAAGGAGAGAAATCTCTCCATCACCCATTTGCAGGCTCAGGGCATTCGGATCCCCTCACAGGTAACTTCTGCCTCCTCATTATTTATGAGCATACCTTTGTTAGCCCTTTATAGGCAGATAGATAGTCCTTGCTCAGAGCTTTGTAGGGCTTCAGCCTGACGAGGTCTGGCTCCCTCCAAAGCTATTCCTGAGGTCTGGCTCCCTCCAAAGCCATTCCCACAATGCGCTCGTCACCTGAGCAGCTCTGAGCAGTGCCAGAGGTAATCCCTCAGACATTTGGATCTGGCCCCTTCCCTGCATGGGGACAGGGTGGGGGACATCCAGCCGCTGCAGGATGCGATACCTTAGCAAGAGGATCTGTCCCTGCAGGTACACAGTTAAACAGGGTGGTGTATGGTCCTTTACCAGGAAAAAGCTGCCCAGTTTAGTCTATTCAGTAATTTTTTATTTTTTTTTTTCTTTTACAGGGAAAAAAATAATTTCTTAATTTCTTCTCTAGAAAGAACTTTTCAATGCTAGGAAAAATGTTTGTTATCTTCTGTGATCCCCAGGTCTGTTGCAGTGGAAATAAAACCTCAGCCATGTTCATTTGGCTCCCCCATAGAGAGATTTTTGGCTCATGTTTGGTTGGGTTGGGTTTGGTTTTTTTTTTTTGCTTCTGAGCAGATTCACGGTTTCTCAAATTTCTTGGTCATCAAGGTCTGGATGAATTAATTGGTAATAAAGAAATGAGAGCTGTGTTCCAGTGAACAGGTTTCAAATGCTGTCTGGCTGAAGGTCAGGCACACGTGTGTTTTAGTGGACAAGTGCCCAGAACGCAGCTCCCACGCCATGGGGTGCAGACGGGCGTGAGCGGATCACTGCCCTCCATCGGATGTGCGGGGAAAAGCACAGGGCACAGACACCCCGTGCCAGTGAAGTGCTGCTCCTCTGGGCAATGAGCTCTATGAACCCGGGGCTGAGCTGCTGCTGCATCGCAGGGAAACGCGAGCGAGCCGGGGAAGAAAATTGTGAGAAGAATTGGGTTTCTAATCACTGTGCATTTTGTTAATTAGTGAATTCAAATAGTTTTATTTTTACCAAAAAAACAAAATAAAACAGATAATCTTTATTGCAGTAAAGACAACTGTTGACTTGAGATATATATAAATATATATATATATTATTTGAATGGTTTATATCCTGTTGCTCTAACTATATAAAATGGAACCATGTTGCAAGTTGTGTCATTCCAATGTAAAAAATAAACTACTTTTCCCTGCATGCTGCCTGGGTATGTTGTGATTTGAATTAAGAGTTATATTTGAATTGCCTTATTCAAAAAGTTGTATGTTACCTAACTGGGGAATGACCTGGCACTGTTCATCACATTACATGTGTACTTGATGTTATGTCAAATTCAGATGAGTTGTCTATCATCTATGTATTTTGTGAGAGACCTTTTATCTTGTTAAACTGTGGTATGTAAACCTCTCATTGCCTGACAGTCAGAGTTGTATAAATCAGTGTCTTCAGCTGTTTTCCTAATTTTATCACATTTCCTAACATAAAATATAGATGTTTGTAAATTCTTCATTCATTTTGTCTATTTTTATGTATGAGGCTTTTTTAATCTGGCAAAGGAGTAAGATGAGGCAGCTTCCCCTGAATTTTTCAATCAAGGCTCAGTTACATTTCTATCTCTCAGCGAGATGCAACAACCAATTTTCAGCAGCTACAATTGGAATTAGAGATGAATGTTTATTGCTATTATCTTTTCTGGCTCAGATGGGCCATTATCACTGCAGAACACAATGATTAATGACAAGCCACACACGATGCTTCTGTAGTGACAGCTCTCTGGGGACCAGGCATTTTGCAGAAGCTTCTTCAGGTCCCACACCTCTGACATGCCACAGATTGCATGGGAAGGGGGTAGATGTTTCTGCCACAGCCAGACAGCTACAAAGAGAGAAGGGAGAGATGCTGATTATGAATCCTAGCTCCAAGGCACTTTTTCTCCTCACACTAAGGCACCCCAAGACCATGCCATCTGCCCTCCTGCATGAGACCTCGACCCTAAAAATGCATCTTGTCCATTCATTAACCCCCACAGATGCAACATGTCTCAGAAGACCAACGTCCCATCCTGACGCTGCATTGTGCAAAATCTCCCATGAGAGCTGCTCCTGCAGCATCTGCTGTGGGTGTTTTCCAGCCATGGGATCACGTAACTCCACGGCTGGCTAATAACATGGTCCCCATCCAGCCACCACGTACAGCTCGGATCCTTCGGAAAAGGTGCAGCAGTGTTGAAGGAAGCAGGATAAGGTAGGCACAAATCTGCTTCAGTGGCATCACAAGGACAAGAGATGACCCAATAACTCCCCGCAGTGGGGTTCACCAGCTCTGCCATGTCACCCCTCTTGTTCCCTCCAGACACAACTGCAGTGTCACTTGGCTGCAGCACTGTGCAGCCAAAAAAACAGATCTGTTTGGTGAACAGGCCCTCAGAAAGCCCATCTCCAGCCCTCAGCTGACTGGAATATTTCTGGGCATTTTCCTTCCATGTCTAAAATGCCAAATAAAACTGAGAGTATTAAAACACTCCTGCCAGAGCCACCCATGGTCCCTGCACCATTCTAAGTTGTCACATCATCCTAAACACAAGCTATATAAATGTTTTAGGCATACAAAACCACACTGAGGTGTCTCATTCATGGTGTAAAAGCCCCACTGCATTCTCCCCACTCCTCCAGTTTTTGATCAGCCTTGCATAACTGCACTTTATGAAACACTGGTCATTTTTTTTAATGTCCAGTAACGATAGAAACATGCAGTTGGGGAAGTAAATTCCTGGAGCAGGACAAGGTGGGTAATTGAGTCACCTTCCAGGACTTCAAGTGTTAACAAATTTCCTGTCCCATCCAGAAATACACCTCAGATTATTTTTTTTTCCCCTCCCTTTAGCTTTGGGCAACTTCAGGTTTGAAGGATGTTGTTAGCAAAAGAGAGATGCATTGGGAAGGGCTGGAGTAGAGGGAGGATGTTGGTAGAGAGATAGCTCTGTGCAGTGTCCTAGAGAAGACCAAGAATGATGAAACCAATTTTGTTACAGGCACCCTCTTTCTTTTTTTAAAGTGCAGGGTAAAAATGCCCATGGGTGCTCTCAGTGCAACCTCAAATGTTTCTGTGGCAACACCCACTATTCCTCACTTCTCATTGACTGCTTCTCGAAGACACTATTTGGAAGTCAGGGGCTGAGCCCCAGCTGATAGGAGAGGAAGAGACCCCATGGCTTTTGGTAGGCTCCTCACAAGAGTCCTGATGCTGGATGCCCCCCACTCTGGGTTCCCTCCTTTTAACTTGTAGTGTCCTTAGCTCTGCTGGCAGGGCACACATTGCGTGGAAACCCCTGCAGGGGCTTTTACAATCCCAGGTGTGCAAGGGGAGAGCAGGGACGGGGTATGGAGCTTGTCCGCCGCAGACCTGACCTAGCATGGGGTTAGTCCCTATACAAGACAAGGCTGGGTTGACGCCTCCAATTGTCACTCTTGGCCCAGAGCGCCACCTTGCGGTGGGAGGCTAGAAAACAGTCAGAAACAGCAAAAGTGACATTTCAAAATAAGCCACAAGATGGGGTTGAGTGAGACGAATTGAGCTTGTCCTGTCTCGGTGCAGGGCTGGCGCTTCCCTCTGCCCAGTCCTATGAGGATCTCCAGGCTGGGTGGCGCCCCTGCCAAGGACAGGGGTTCGCCGGCCCAGGCGGAGGTAGGACCACGGAAGACTCCCCCACCCAGCCGGGACTGGGGCTGTGCTCTGGATCTGCTGCTTGCGTTTCATCATTGCCGAATAACCCTCCGCCCCGGCCGCGGCAGCCGCAGCACCGAGATCCGGCCCAGCCCGCGGAGCGTCACGGCTGCGGGCGGGGACCGTGGTCCCGCCCCCGACCTCCATTGGCTGCGGAGTGGCCGGGTTTCCCGCGCGCGGCGGCATGGCGGGAGAGCG
>JANHGL010014993.1:5363-17602 GCA_024611195.1 Ceyx melanurus | reverse complement strand
TGCAAGTTGGAGCACAAGAGGTTTAGGGGAAACACAAGGAAGAACTTTTTCTCAGTGAGGGTGACAGAGCTCTGGAAGGGGCTGCCCAGGAAGGTTGTGGAGTCTCCTGCTCTGGAGACACTTAAGAGCCGCCTGGATGTGTTCCTGGGTGACTTGGTCTAGGTGATCCTGCTCAGACAGGGGGGTTGGACTAGATCTTCTAGATCCCTTCCAACCCCTAATATCTATGATTCTATGATTCTATGATCTGCTTGTCATCTAAGGGGCAGAAAGTTGTTCTTTACAAACAAGGTACTTAGTTTCATGTAAAAAGTGAACCAGCAGAAAAAAACACAAACTAACCCAAAACGTAATTTTAAATATTCTTATTCCCAGCCTGTGTCTAAGAATCTGTAAATCTGCTCATAATTTATTCCTTTTATTTTTTTACATGTGAACTCTATTTGTCCTGCTTCAGAAGCCATGTCTTTTGAAAATGGGTAATAAAACACGTCCTCCACTATACCTCTTCTTCTTAATCTAGACATTGTATCATTCTACAAAGTTTTTGCAATACTTTTGAAACTTTTTTTCTGGGAGTGGGAAGAAGTGAGCAGCTATGATGTGTATTTGTTAAGAAAAACTCAGTATCTTCAGGTAGTCAGAGCGAAATCTGCATAACTGTAATAAAAAAAACAAAAACAAAAAACCCAACGACAAAAAAAAAAGAAAACAAGAAACCATAACAAAACCAATGCAGAAGACCTTCCAGGAGAAACTCTAATAGTAGTAATGACAAAAAAAGCAGCTTAGAAGTTTTCGAATTGGACTTCAGAGATGTTAATGGCATTCTACTGCATGCTATTTTGATGGATAACATTACTGTAATCAAGACTGAAGTGTGCTTAAGTGGGATTAAGTACTTGCTTGCTGCACTGTTATCCCCAGCATTAGATTAAAATGGCAAAATCACTGCAAAGTACTTTATTTCTATCTGGTAACAAGGTTTACCTGCAGGAAGTTTGGAAAGCAGCTAATATGCTTAAGATAATGCTTAGCTCCAGGAAAGACCCAAGGACAAGACACATTGAAAACAACTACCTAGAAAGACAGTGATGTCTTTCAAAGCTTATTCAATCCTTCAGAAGCCATCTCTTATATTTGAGTGTGTACAGTGTTTACACTGCAGACCCAAATCTTCTGACTTGCATGGCTATTACCTTCACTAAAGCTTTCAGTAAAAAAAAAAATTCTGTGTGTGAGAAAAATTCATGTTGAAAATAATTATTAGAATGTGTAGACATGCTATGTCTTAAAATAAAACACTTTATCCCTGTTTTACAAGTTCTAAGAAGTAGAAAAGGTTTTGTGTCTTGGAAACTTTGTTAATATGTCTGACTGGTAATGTCCTCTTCCTGTCAAGCTTGATTTCCTTCTCCTCCCTCTTCCATTATTTTTCATTATGTCACACATTTTCCTCCTTTTTTATTGATGGAATTCATAAAAACTTTTGCCTGCTATATGTGAGCAAACAAATCTTAAGTGTGTGTTGCAGGGGCAGAGGATGACAGCTGAAAGTAAATGATCAGGCCTATTTCCTTCACTCTTAATTTTCCCTGCAATGTTTTCTGAAAACAATTGCCCATAATAATCTGGAACATCACTATAGCTACTTTTACAAATACTGCCTACAGTATGCATAAATATGTGTATATTCCTGCATCAAAAACCTTGTTGACAAAGGTAATTTCTAAGCACTACATCATTATAATATTGTGTTGTTTTTTGTTTTTTTTTTCCAGGTCTTTCTAGTCTACTTTCTAGAGTTCTAATAGATTTTTACCTTAGTCTGAATTTAGGAAGCTGTGCTAATTTGATGTAGTCATACTTGTTTGTGGTGAACAGGATGATTGCTAGTACAGCAGCTTCAGTTTTAATCAAATTAATTTTCAAGGTAGCTGATACTTACTATGAATGACAGTATCCAACTGTATGTTAATTTTCATTTCCTTGCTTGTGCCATGTGGCTTTCATCAACATATACACTATTCACATTAACCTACTTACTATGTCTAACACAATCCATTAACTCTGGATCAACAATAATTCTGTTTCTTGGGCTAAGCAGTAAAACACAACAACCTATAAGGTCATTATGAACATGGTGTTAATAATTTTAAGCAGTCTTTCAACCCATTCTACCACCTTAAAAGCCAGTTTAAAGACAGACGGTGTTCCGCAAAATGGCTGAGAGTACAAAAATGAGATACTGTCAACTCCTAAACTGTTTTCAGAACACAGTTCACTGACAAAGGGTCTGGGGATCTAACCAGGAACTTTGTTCAAGGAAGTATTAAGAAAGAAGCCAAAGAAAACCTTGCAGCAAATTATGCTGTTTCCCAATAAAAGAGAGTTTATGTAAACAAAATGACTCCAAAAGCTCCATATCAATAGAACCAGAACATAGTATTTTTGGAAAGGTTTTATTTTTATCCGTATGTATATCATTCGTCACAGAGGGATCAAGCCTTAGGTGGGTCATATCTGCATTAAGAAAAAAATAAATGATGATCTTACAAATTAGGAATTTCCTAGCTGTTCATGTCCCCTTTATGCTCTTCATACTAGGCTCACAAGTAAAAGCCTAGCAAACTGGTTTTTTTTCCCCTTTATCTACACAGAACAGGAGTACTAGAGAATCCCTCACAGACCTTCACCACTCAACTCAGAAGTTGTAGTTCTTCCTTTTTAATTGTCATGTATGCTTTATCCTTCCCTCTGGTTCTCCAGCTTGTAAACTATATGCTTATCAGCCTTCTTTTCTCCTCCTCCTTCTCCTCCTCTTTTCCATACATACTTCATGAGTTACATTTTTGCACAGTTTGTGCTACAGTGGCTTGGCACTGCCCTCACTGCTGCATGTCAGTTCCTTTCCTTTCATCTATTATTTTCAGACAGGACATCCGTAAAAGAGAGAGACTTGATCGGTAATAATAATAATGCTCCAGTTCTAGAGTGACTTTTGGGCATTATTTCAGAATAGTGATTGTATTCAAAAATACTTAGAAGTATCGGTAGTATTCTAGCCTTACATAATGTGAGCTTACAGGGATGAACAAATTGTTAAGGAATAGCATTATTATTCTGTATATGAGTTTTTACTAACCTTAGTATCTTTACCAAAAACTTTGGAATGGAAGCAGATCCAGTTTTCAGAAAGGAATAACTTTCCTTGGTACAGAATTTCTTTCTGCAGAGCACAGGTAAAACCTGGAACAAATAGATACTCCATAAACTTTAAGGTAACCACAATCTAGGCCAACTGTTACCAGTCTGGCTTTTGTTTTGCTCTTCTTTCAAAACCATCATATGTTTATGCCTTTTGATAAACATTTTCATAAGTTGCGTAAGAACATGCAACTGACTCCCAGGCAAAGGTTTTAGCTTTAAACTTTTAGCATTATAGCAGTTCTCTGGACTAGATGACCAGAAGTATAACACACATAAAGAAAAACTGCTATTACTTCATAGCCATTGAGCAAACCATTTCTCACTCATTAATGGCTTTCCTTGTATTCCTTTCAATAAACATTTTTGTACATATCTATGTGGAATTGACTTGTAACTACTACAGAGAACAGTATAGTCCTTAAACCTTCCAAGTCCTCATCCTACCAGAGTTTTTAAGTCTTAAAGCATCAATAACAGCAAAAACAAGCTAGTCACCTATGCTGTCACAATCGAGCTGTGCCTTTAGTAAGGGAACTTTCAAAAGCAACAGATTTTGCACTAGATTACTCTGGTAAGAAGTACAAAGTGGGCCACGACTCTCAAAGGTGCCCAGCATTTGGAATTCTACAGTACTACAACAAAAACACCCAAGGCATGCAGATAGTGGCTTTGTAGCTCTAGGCAGCTGAGTTTAAGGTTTTAAAAATTTAGGTAGTCCCTCTTGTACATGGTCACGGTTGGCGGGAAAGAACATTATATAAGATCCACAGACAGCAATGACAAGGGGATTAATACTTACTTTGTTTCAGTGGCTCATCAATGGGAACATCTATAAACAGCTTATGAAAGTGTGCATTTGCCTTCAGCTAAAAAACAAAAAGCCCCACACTCAGACACATACCTTATTAGACAGTCTTACAATTCAGTGACCCATTCCACTTACAGCTCTCCCAGGACTACCTTCTCCTTTTGCCCACTTGTTTTACACTAAATTCTCATTCTTTGCTATGTGGCTATTCAGTCTGTATCCTGCTTTACCCAGACTCCTAACACACTGATGAAAAAGGAACCTATGTCCTTATAGAACCACCAACTATAGCATTGCTAAACAAAGGGGCTCTCATGGTAGCTACATATTTACTCTTACTATAAAAAACCCCAAGAATTACACCCTCTGCCCTACCTGATTTGAGGCACGTTTCTTCCTTTCAATCTTGCAGTCAGTCTTGAGATCCATTGTCAGGAATGGACTATCTGTGCTTTTTGTCCTGAATATTAAAAAAGGCATTCCATATAAGCTTGGCCTCAGTTCATTAGTCTTGGTAAATTATCAACAGGATGTACTTCTCCATGAAACCTGTTAATCCTTTAATAACTATTACCTGATTCATCAAGGATTATGCAGCAATAAAGAGGAGTATATATTATTTCTAAACTATGCCAGCCCTCACTGGTCTTTTAATTTAGAAGGAATATACTGTATTACTACTTGTAAAGAAGTTAAAAACGTTCAGTATATTTTTACAACTTAATGAATTACCACAATGCTTAGCCTCACACTCATTTGTTTCTTGGCAACACATGAAATACTAACATTGTTACTTGCTAATGTGAGAATAAATAACATTTAGTAGCTGAGAGTGCATTGTGCTGTACTGAAAGCTATGAAGTTGTATTACAAAATGGGGGCTCATGTGGAAACATAGGTGCACAAGAGGATGGCTATAAACCATAGTGTAAGGTACTGTAATCATTAAGATAGCCAGGAATCCTGGAGAAGGTAAATAGGAATTTAGTCTGCTATAGTGTCAGCTTTAGCCATTCATATTAGAAAAAGAAAACCAAGCAAAACCCAAACAACTAAGAACAAATACAGAGGAAAGACTCTGCAGATATCAGGGAAAGTTAAGTTTTGTTTGTTTTATATAGAAGAAATTGGACTGCTCAGAAAAACAGAGGTGGGATAACAGAATCTTATAGATCAGAAAGAGAGAAGATTCAGAAGATCATCATCCCTGTGAGCTATTTAGCACAGAACAAAAGCGTATCAACAGGCTATAGAATTAAAGTAGTTATTTTTCAGAGGCCTTCAGGAGCAGACTGAACAGAAGAAGGAAAAAAAACAACACAGGACTCCTATACTGAATGACCTGAAGATGTTGTGCTCAAGATTCAATGGGGAAAGAAAGATGCTATGAAAGTTTCCATTACTACACTTTGTACTGAATAGTAAGATTTTTTTACTCTTCTAAGCCTGAGAGGTTCAGGATCCCTGGTAAAAATTGTAAGGGTGAGAGAAAGAGAAGCCCTAGGTGTAATGGAAATACAGCTGCATTTAGTAAAGTGACTGTACAGCCTGACTGATTCAGCTAGCAGTGGGACTGGCTGCATATCTCAGGTGGTCCCACACAGGAGAATGAATACCCATATAAATGGGCATGTCTATGTAAAGTACAGGTCAAATTGAAATGAACAGTATACCTTACAAAAAACTGATGTTAATCCCTCACAATTACAGTTTCATACTGTATATGAAAGGTAAGACTATATAAAACACACAAAAAAAACCCCAAAAAGCCCACAACCCACATATTACAAATACCTTCTCCTCAAAGGCACTTCTGGAAATTATGTGATTTTTACTGAATATCTATCTGCTTTGTGACCAAAGCCAGTGTGAGGTTGACTGCTGACTTTTGCATTGGCTGCTTAGTTGGCAAAGTGAAAAGGATGGAAAATTTGTATTCAAGCCTTCAAGTGGGATTTTAATACTGTTTTGTTTTGCATTTGAAAAGTTTCAAATGCATTCCTTTTCTCCAGCAAAGGAAGAATGACTGTTATTACAGAGACACTGCAATAATCTGATGCAATATACAGCACAGAGTCCAAAATTAAAGCTTTTGTCATAGTTTTACCATGGACAATTAATATTCCAGCATAAAAGTGTTCTGGAACAGCCCAAGATTCAAACTGCAGCTCAGTTCATCTACCTGTCAAATTGACCGAAAGGCATGAAACTAGCAGTGACACCAAATAGTGCAATGTATTTTTTCCTAGAATAGGAAAAGCTCAGACAGCCCAAAGTCCAAATTCACACTGTTCTGGCTGCTTGGGATGGGCAATAGAGCAATCCATGGAAGTTGGCTCTGGTTCCTGTTTGCTTGGTGTGCAAACTAACCCACAACAGAATGTTTGATACGTCTTGTTACTCAGCACAGCTTCTTAAATGGGTTGTAACCATTCTGGTTATATGGTTAGACAAAACTAACATAATTTCTGACATTACCTAGCAACATCAACTTTTTTCCGGTCATCAAAATATTCAATTTCGCTGGTGGGGGTCTGCAGCAACACAGTAGGTGATTTTCCTGCCTTTCTTTTTTCATCTGTTCCATTTTCTCCATCTGAACTGCAGGGGGAAAAACAGAAAGAGACAGAAATGTGTATTGCGGGTTTCATACCAATGTCAAATGCCACTGCAGTGTGTTGGCAATACAGCATATAATAATATTTTTATATGCATTGTTATATAAAACACATATAATTAATATAACTTTTATATGAAGGTCCTGAAAAGTCTTAATCTACTGACTTGACAGCATTGTACATCTGAACAGTGTTCTGAACTCCCAGTGCTGGAATTTCAGCAATTAAGAGAGGAAAACTGAAATGCTGCCATGGATATTTCAGCACTCATAAAATTTTTAGCTCCAGCTTCTGCTCAAAGAGAATGTCTTGCTTAGGAAAAATGCACTCCATGCTCAGTACTCAGATATGATGACTAGTGGAAATTAATTTGACTGGCAAGTTAGGAGAAAAACATTCTGCATGACAGTATTTAATGCTTAGTATAATATTGTGGCTCAATGTTGCAAGAGGAAGCTGGGTCCTAGTAGTCTCTGGTCTCTCATTTGCCTCAGCAAAGCATCAGAAAGACTACTGAATGCTCTTAGCATTGAAGAAGAAAGCAAAATGATGCCACCTGTTAATTTAAGGCCTAGCCTGAATGATCCTATTTGGAGAAGCTTTAAGTTATAATATTTAATTTCTGCTATTTTATGGCAATAACAGTCACTACCATCATGTGACAGTGTCTTCACAATAAACAGTTAGCTTTCCTACTAAGAGAAAAATGCTGACAGAGGTTCCCAAACTAATTTAATTTCTTTACTTCTAGGAAGGGCATAAAAATATCCATCCCTTTGATTACACTTTTACACTTTTGTGAATAAAATCAGAAGATACACCTCCCACCACCTTGAGATCTAATGAGGTGGTATCTCACCTTGCAGTTAAACTAGAGCTTATGTCACAGGACAAAAGCCAAGGAGTTCTGACACACTGGTGCCAGGACTTATTCCCAAGGGTTCTTGTATTTATATAAAGCAACTGTTCCCCTATCTAATCCTTCCTCAGCCCTTAGTACTCCCCATGACAGGGGCACTGAATTGACACTTCTTAAGTCCCACTATACATACATGTGAAAGGGTTACAACCCTAATAAAGTCAATAAGGAAAAAAACAAAATTGTTTCCCCATTGCTTCACTCTTGGATGGGCCCCACCTGACCACATGGCACCAGCTTTTATTTTCAGCCAACATAAACCGAAATTAAATGGGCAATCCAAGAGATTTAAACAGAACCCAATGAAGCAATCAGTTTTATGTTGTCTGAGACTTTAAGCAGTCTTGCTACCTAGTGTTCCCTGAATTCTTGAGCTTTGAGGTAAACCAGAGAATACCAGATGTGAGTAGGATGAGGAATAGGGTGAAGCAGAAGTATCAGGCTCAATCACATCTGCATCTCAAAAGAGCAGCACAGCATGGAAACTCACAAGTGAGTAAGAATATATGACACAGCATGATTCTATGGTTTTCAAGATACAGTTTTTTGAGCCTGGAGCATGACTAATGCCCATCAATGCCTTGGACAGCCTGCTGTTATTACAGCGCAATGCTCTTGACTGATCAAAGCAGACTGTATCATACCCACACCACCATATCATAAATATGTTTCAAAACTATTTATAGCAGAGGTTTTAGTGTTGACTTACACCTGCTGGCATGGTTAGATGTCCTGTTGCTCTTGAATGCTTTATGTACTTGCCACTCAAATTCCCTCTTCCTTCACCCATAAATGAATCCCTGCTTCACAACTGAGCCTATGAGCCTGTTCTATCCTGTCTGTCTTCCCTATTAACTGCTGCTGTTCCTGAATCTCTACTGACTGAACTAATTCCCTCTGTTGCTTTCAGTGGAGAGCTTGAGCATCTCAACACGCAAATCCTCCCGACTGCTATGTGTGGAAAATGATGAGCTATCTTATGGCAGTCTGGTTACCTCTCCAGGACCATCTTCTACAGCTAAGAACAGACAGAATGTACCCAAACATGACATTTCCCCCAAACCATGTCAGGTGTAAGGAGACTCAGCTGCATAACACACGCTAGTCACAGTAGCAAGAGGTGTATTCCTACTAGCTGGTACGGGATTGCTTTGTCTGTCCTTCACTCTGTGTCCCATCTTCACAGGATGTGTCCTTACGATTTGGATAACTATAGCTCCACATAGTAGATAAATTCCTAGTAGTTGTCTTTAAAGTACCAGTGGAGTCTTAGCTGTCCTTCTGGAGAAGGAAGACCACAAGGTATGACCTATTCTGACAATATCAGAAGCCACAGTTTGTGATAAACCAGTTCCCCAATCCACAAACTGCAGAAAAAAGTCATCTTGAATAACCAGAGATGTTAGAAAACTTATGTTTGCAAAATGAATCCACATTAGTATTTCTCTATTGTTTAACATCAGTCAGCATTGTGGCAACATTCAGTGGATGAAGCATACATATCAGATCATCACATAACCTCAGAAGCCCTGTAAACCTCCCTCATCTCTTCTATACAAAAAAGGATTAGCCTCGCAAAAGCAGTTAGACTGCTGTAGTATGGCAAACAATCAACCAAAAGAGCATGGAGTAATTCCTCCCCTACTGTTGACAAGCATGGTTGCTAAAATATATGTGGAAATACCCATCACAAATACCATGACATCCTGTAGCATTTGATTCTGTTGGGTAGCTACTGGATTTACTGGGTAGCTGTTAGCAGATCAAGTGGATTTGACAAAGGAATCAAAGTAGTGTAAAAGGCCCAAATACTATCAGATGTTATTTAATCTATTCTTGTGTTCAGACATGAGTCTGTTCAGATAAAGGAACTGATTATTCTTTCAGAAACTAAAAGTCAAAGGGAGAGGCTCAAAACCTTTCAGGATCCCAAATCAAGATTACATACTTCAGCAGACTAAAAAGCAGAGGAGATGGAGTAGGATCAAGAGCTTTATCTAGGCAGCATCCAGGACACATATTGGCAACATGGCTGCAAGGGGATAACATAAAATGTGCCAGTGCTTGAAAGGACAACCTGCTAAGCATGCTGTAAATCAAAGGCCTTCTCCACAGCACCAGCTTTCCTTGATCTATCACATCATGCAGGACAAATTAATCTCAACCTTCCTTTTGCTAGGCCTAAAGTCTTAAGTCTTCTCTCCGAACATATGTCCCATCATTCCAATAAACATCTTTTCTAAGTCAGGCCAGTCTGAAAAAAACCTTTCTGGTTGAATAATCAGAATCTGGATTGCTTTAACTGATTAACTTGCTCATGCCTTACATAATTGAATTATTTCAGCCCTAGACTGAAGAAAATACATTTTCCATTGTAAACTTTCTTGTTGTCCTCTTCATAGAATCATAGAAATATCTGGGTTGAAAGGGACTTCTAGATATCATCTAGTCCAACCCCCTTCTAGTCAATCATACATTAGCATGGTCTCTGTATTGGATAAATTAACACTAGTGCTCAAGTCAAGGATTTAGATATAATCATAGAATGTTTAGGGCCAGAAGGGACCTCCAAGGGTCATCTAGTGCAGCCCCCCTGCAGTGAGCAGGAATACCCTCAACTAGACCAGGCTGCTCAGAGCCTTGTCCAACCTCACCTGGAATATCTCCAGGGATGGGGCCTCAACCACCTCCCTGGGGAGCCTATTCCACTGTTCTGCCACCTTCAAGGTAAAGAACTTCTTCCTGATATGCAGTCTAAATCTACTCTTCTCTAATTTAAGCCCATTACCCCTCATCCTTTCTCTACAGGCCCTTGTAAACAGCCCCTCTCCAGCCTTCCTGCCAGCTACCACCAAAAGAGAAATCAAACCAACTGTTAAAGTTTTATTTATTTTTTAATTGTGAATCTTATTTTATACATCACAGTAATAAACTTCATATATATTTACCATGTTCTATTTCACAGCTACCTTTTGGAACACACTGACTCACCTGTGACTAGTTTCACATATCAGTGTTGCTCTATCTTTATTGAAAGGATGAATAAAATTTTTGAGTTAATACTGAACAGAAAACCCTCCAACACTGTTAAGGGTAGAGGAATTCAGGGTGTTTTTTTCTCAACTGAATAGACATTTCACATAATAACCAGCTCAAGTTTCACACTACCGTACCACTTGGACATAAGTAAGATCACTGTGACACCACAGACGTCATTAGCAAGTATGTAAATTCTCTCCTCTAAATACAATCTATTATTAATTGGCTGTATTCCCTGTCTAATCAAAACCAGACTGCTATCAAGTTCCATAGAAAAAACAAAAACACAAAAAATGAACATGGAAACAGGAGACACTATAACAATATATTTTAAGTTAACACTAGAACAGGAACATAAGCCATTTAGCTCTCTCCTGTCTTTGCATCAGTTTCCATTTCAGCTAGCCACTTCAAAAAGCAAAAGCCCTATCACATGTGTTTTCACTCAACTCTACAAAATTCCCATGATAGTTTTCATGGAAGTCTCAACAAAATGAGCAATAATTATTTACTGGAACATAGGAATGGGCAGTACGAAAAAAGTCATTGAGGTGCTGGAGTGAGTTCAGAGAAGGGCAATAAAGCTGGCAAAGGGTCTGGAGAAGTGTCTTATAAGGGGTGCCTGAATGGCCAGGGGAGGTTTAGGTTGGTTATTAGGAAAAACTTTTTTACTGAAACAATAGTGAGACCTTGAAACAGGCTGCCCAGGGAGGTGGTTGAGTCACCATCCCTGGAGGTGTTTAAAAAATGTCTAGATGTGGCACTTCAGGACATGGTTTAGTATTCCTGATGATATTTAGCAGATAGTTGAACTTGATGAACTTAAAAGGTCATTTCCAACCTTAATGATTCTGATTCTATAAAATCCAGCACACAACACAGATCTTCTCAACAGACACACTTGTGAAAAAAAAAACGTGAAGCAGAAGACTTTAAGGGAAGACACTCAACATCTACTTTGGACTGGAGAGTGTGGTCTTTTCATTCTTCAGCATGCTGGCAGCCTTTAGAAGGAAAAGTTCTCCTATTGTCTATTCTAGCCTACCTTTATCTTATACCCTGAACAAGAAAAAAAAATAGGATCTCAACTCCTACTGAAAAGGAAGCATGCAGCCTTAGATCATATTTTTATTTTTAGCCTCCACAGCTAACCGGAAAAAGGGAAAAGAAAGAGGGGTTCCTGTTCACTTGTTTAGGATGCAAAAAAGAAAGCAAAGACAAGTAAGGGTCAGATCTACCAATTATTCTATACTGAAATAACATAAATACTGCATATCAACCATATCTGCTCTAAACAACACAAATCTCTGCCTCGAACAACACCTTTACAAAGGAGGCCTGAGCACCAGAGCATAAGCAAAAAGGTCTGGCCTCATTACCTGAAGCTACATCTATTTTTTGGAAGAAGAATGCTGGAGCAACAGACCTCCACATGATACAAGACTTGGTTGCCAGTTTGTCGGTGTTGTCTTATTGAAAACATAAGCAAAAAAGTAGTTACATCAGCCTGAACCAAAAAAAAAAAAGGCAGACACCAACAATTACATTAACAACTGCTATTCAAAATGCTGAACAATTACAGAATCACAGAATGACAGAATGCTTTGGCTGGAAGGGACCTTCAAGAACATCAAGTCCAGCCATG
>JANHGL010014992.1:0-28830 GCA_024611195.1 Ceyx melanurus | reverse complement strand
CGGCCAGGGGCACCCGCCGCGATCCCCCCCTCAGCGCCCAGGGGAACCCGCCGCGATCCCCCCCTCAGCGCTGAGGGGAACCCGCCGCGGGGCCGAGATCATCCGCTTTACGAGAAAAAACCAGCAGCAAAACAGAGTTGTTCCTCCACCCACAGCAACTTGTGCGTCTAATAAGAAAAAATCACCCGAAAAGGGACCCCAAAATCCTCTCAGTTTGCTGAAAAGGTCTCAGTTTAAAACTGAGTGACCCACCTACTGTTGGAGGAGGAAGGGGCGCGCTGGGAATGTGGTGATTAAACTTGGATTTTTAGGAAAACCTGACAGAGCTTCTCCTTCATTAACAGCAGTGTTACTATCGCAGCCTCACTTCAGTGGCCTGTGCCTTCATGACTCTCCTACTTTTACCTTAGCCAAGCTGCTTTTTCCTTCTTTCACAAGTGACCTTGGAAAAATGGGAAGAAAAAGAAGGACCATTAAGCCTTTAATGAGAAAATGCTCATTAAGAGGACTGTGGCGACCACTAAAAATAGTTTGGAGACTAGATTAGGATAGCTGGAGGAAAATAGCCTGAATGAGATTAACTGGATTTGATCATTTTCAAATCTATTTTAAGACTCGCTTTAGAGTAATAAGTTAAAAAATAAATTACATTTTCTGCTTTAGAATAGATAATGGGGCCCTTGCAAAGGTGTCTGAAAAGCAATTCACAGTACTAATGATGATGAGGAGGATGAGGAGGATGATGATGGCACTTCCTCCTTAGTGGTCTGTGAGGTAATTAACCTGCAGTCAGTGAAATTACAGGGAGTGATGAAATCCATGGACCTGTGAGCTGGAAGTTTCATAATCAAACCTCACAGCAATCTCTGCAGTATGCTGATACCTGACCATGATCCATTGATCCAACACCTGGATTAGGAAATCTAAAGATTTGGGAAGTTTAATTTATTTTTTTTTTAATCTATATTTAGAGTGGCCACCAGCTGGCAACTGGCTCTGTATAAGGACATGAAATCGCTGGCTCCTCTGACATCCATGATCTCTGCAAGCTCTACATGGTGGCAGAAGTAACCCAAATCCAAATCAAAAGTATTTGCAGAAAGGGAAGAGAAAGAAAAGGGAAAGGAAACATGAAAAAAATGAAAAGGGAACAAGAAAAAGAAGAAGCAGTTACACATGGCAAGAAAAAAAAACCCAAGGAGCTCAAAGAAAACCATGAAAAAACCTAAAATGACAAGAGGTCATGAAGCATCAGCTGGGACAGGTTGAAGCTGTGAGATGAAGTAAAGACAGAAAAAATAGACAGAAAATAAAAGACTGGGCCACAGTAACCCTGGTTGGCTTTTTTGAAGGCTATGCCATTTTTTCCAGCATAAAAATAATTTAAAAAGAGAAGAGCCTATGATCTGCTAAAACTCAGACATCTAGAAGATCCCAATTTATTCTAAATACTTATTCAGATTGTTGTTAAATCCCTATATGTAGGAAATCACACACAGGTTCTGGGGCAGATGAGGAAACAGAGAAGCACATTCATGCTTATTCTGTACAGTAAGGCTCTTATCAGAGGATCTTTCTAGAAACCTTGCAGTTGTCCTAATTAAAAGGTTCACTGTGGTCGGGATCAATATTTCATGCCGTGATGCAATATATTCTTTGAGATGGGATTTCATCTATTTAAACGATAGGGGTGAAATACTGCATCATTTCATAAGAGCTGGGATTTGGAGAGATGACTGCACCTGAAATAGACTCATTGAGACAGCTCAGAAAATCAATGACATCCCGGGGAAGATCCCCAAATGCCCCTGACCTGTGGAGAGCAGCCCCGAGCACAGGCTTCCAGAGGCAGCTGCTAAAACAGGTCTCTGAGCCTCTGCAAAGAGCAGGTGGAAAGGAACAACGTTTGATTTTCTGGGGATGCCACGATGGAAACTCAGCTAGGAACATCCCCAGATTCAAAGACACAAGACCCACTGACTAGAAACAGCACAAGAGAAGGCCATGCCAACTGGAAGCAAACTGAAGAATTCTAACTGGCACAGAAAAACCCCTCCTGAGAGAGAAATGACAGCACTGCCATGGTTTTGTACTGCAAACAGCCAGACACAGACACTTCACAGTGTGCTGGGAGTCCAGACACAGTGTGACACCAAGGGCAGATGACCAGAAACAACCTCATCAGTACCTGTCAGCAGTTACCAACCTGCTTTGGAAGAGTATGAGACAGACTTCTGAATATCCACGGGCACTAAAACATCAACCATTTCAGGGCTGCCTTAAGAGAGACTGAAAGCATCATTTATAAATATAAAGAATCTCTACAAGATCCTAAGTACCTTCCTGGATCTGGGCCCAACCTTTTCAGGGCCAAATAGAAATAAATGCTAAAAGGTCTGGGTCGTTCTGCTAAATGTGAAAATAAGTGTTTTGGCCAGACTGAAATTGGGAAAAAGGCCATAGCAAAGATACCTGTGTTCCAGAGGTCTGCTCAACAACTCAGCAACTGGGCTCAGGCCGAGATTCAATCATCAAGGACATGGTATAAAATTGAAAAGAGACACTGCATATTATCCCAGTGACTGGGAGCTACAAGCTGCCCCCAGACTCTGCAGGAGGTCCCCAGGAAGGGCCCCAGTAGAAGCAGAGCATAATTCTGAGAGCAGCCCCAGTGCTGGGCTGCCTACACCTTCTCGAATGCAAGGAGAAACCCTGGGGAGGATGTCAGAACTCCTTGTGCTTTGAAGTTACTGTTAGACAATTTAGCAAACATTTCTGCCCCAGCTTACACCACCACTCATTGCAGAACCTGCACCACAAACCCGTGGATCTCATTTTCCATTGCCAGGGCTGTGTTCCCATCTTGTCTATCTCAGGCTCCTGTCAGTTAACGCTGAATCAGAACGTGCTCTGAATGCAATAAAGTACTCTTCTATCTCCTGGGGATCCTCACTTCACTCTGCTAACATCCTAGCAGGAGCTGATAACATTGTCTAATTTCTACTTGCCAGCTGCAATTTGGTTGACCTGGTTACTCGGGGAAGATCAACACAAAACCTGTCAGAAGAGGGAGTCACACCACTGAGTGTGCTGAATTTCAGCACACAGGTCTGAGCCAGAGTTCCTCAAGGGTGAAGGACATAAAATCCTTCAGAATCCCCCGACCTGCAGTTGATATTGTACCGAAAAGATAAAAAATTAGACATCAGACTTCTCTATTCCCTTTGTCATTTGGGGATCGTGCCTGGGAATCTCCTCAGAGACGGCTCCCCACGCAGGAGCAGCCGCTCACTATGAAGATCGTGATGAGTCTGGAGAGCCCAAAAAAGAGAGAGCTGAATCAAAGCTCTGCAGGAGAGGAGGAGAGGGCCAAGTGGATCATGAGTCGGCAACGTGCCCTTGCAGCAAAGAAGCTCAACAGCGCCCTGGGCTGTGTCAGTCAGAACGGGCCTGGGGATGTGACCCTTCCTCTCACCTTGGCACTACTGAGCCCGTGTCTGGAGCAGTGTGCCCAGGTTTGGGGGCCACGCTGCCAGATGGATATTGATACTGGAGCGAGTCCAGCAGAGGCTGCTGAGCAGGGCAGGGTGCGGGAGTGCAGGCTGCCTGAGAGGGCTTGGGAGGGCAAAGGCGACACATCTCTGCCTACACCCACCTGAGCCCAGAATACTGGCAAAGGGGAGCCAGAACCTTCTCGAAGGTGCTTGCTGACAGCAGGGGAGCCAACTGAGAGATGGCAAATCCTGATTAGATAGTTGGGGGGAAAAAAATGCCAGGTGGATTATTAAATATAAAATTTATCCTGGAACAGGCTAAATATAGTGACAGGTCAACTGCAGGAAGAGCTTAAATATGGGGACCAGCTATGGAGCAGGACAAGAGAAATCCCAAGGCAGGCTCCTCGGAGCAATAGACTTCACTGGACCTTTCTGGCTCCCCATTTCAACCCAAATTACTGTTGTGAGCTTTGAAGACACCCCTCTCTTTCCGGTGCGGGTGCTTTAAGGGGCGGTTGGGGCGGTGCAGCCGCAGCGCGTCCCGCCTTCGCGCGTCGGCGTCATTCTCTGCGTGGCCTCTGGGCGGCGCTATCCCAACGGCGCTATCCCAACGGTGCTACCCCAACGGTGCTACCTGGCGCGGGCGGCCATGGCGACGGCGAGGCGGCTCCGGTCGCTGCTGCTCCTCGCTCTGCTGCTGGGCAGCGCGGCGGGACCCGGTGCTTGGGCAGCGCGGAGCCGCGGCGCTGAGAAGCAGAACAGCCTCCGCCGCGCCGCCAGCGGCCTCTACCAAGGCGTCAGCAGCCTTTTCGGCGAGGACAACGTGCGGGCCCTGCAGAAGGTGAGGCGCCGGCCGTTCCCCCACCCCCCCCGCACACGCTCCCCGCCGCCTGCTCCTCCAAGCCCTTCGCTTCCTTGTCCTTCGCGCCCTTTTCCCTGCGGTGACCGGGCAGTTCCGTGAGGCAGAGCTCCGGGCTTGGCCGCCGCCCGGCTCGGTACTCGGCGCTGGACCCGCGGCGGCCTCGCCTCCGGTGCGAGCCCGGCTGCGGGTGAGGCGGAGGAACGGCTGGAGCGTTGCTTTGGGGAGGGAAGGGGGAGGCGAGGTTTGACGTGCAGCAAACTAACTGAAAAAAAACCCAGTAAAATAAATCTCTAAATAAAGATTATTTTAGATGGGGGAGGCGGCCAGGGCAGATCGCTGTCGGCGAGGAGCCCTCCGGCTGAAATTCGGTCTGTCTGCATCAGCAGAGCATCCTGTGCTCGCAAAGGAACTTGCAGGAGATCCGGCTTGCGGGCAGAGGGACTTCTGCCTTCCTCTCTCCCTTCTCAGCCAGCAGAAAGAAAGAATAAACCCGTGAAATTGATCTGTAAATGCATTAGAGACATTTGGGTGTGATGCTGGAGATCTCTCTCAATACAAGTAATTCTCTGGTTTGCTTTACCAGTGCCCATTGCTAGTAAGCATTTGCTTTAAACTTCAGAACAAAGGTAAAGCTAACGAAGCACATTTTAAAATCCCCTCAGCACGTATGTTTACGTGCCAAAATAACTGCAATAAGGACAACTGCAATAAGTCATTTTGTGATGCACACAGTTAAAAAGCATTTACAGAGTTCTGGTTTGGTTTGTTTGTTGGTTTTGTTTGGTTGGTTGGTTGGTTTTTTTTTCTTGGAGACTTCCAAATAGCCTGCAGTTCTTGTTTACTGAATTATAATCTACACATGACTAGTAATCCTTGAAAGTGTGTTGAAGGAATTGAGGAATTTTTTTTTAATTTCTTTTTTTTTTTAATTTTCGATTTTATTTCTCAGTTTTTCTCAAGGTTGACAGAGAGGTTTGTGAATGGGGTGGATATATTAATGGACACATTCTGGAGAATATGGACTGATTTGTTAGATGTTCTTGGAATTGATGGTAAGTGTGATGCCTGTTAACTCTTGAACTCTATCAGCCTGTATCAATGTTTACAAGCCTAGGGCGAGTTTGCAAATAATTGCATTTTCTCACACTGCATTAACCATCAGTGGTATCTCTATCTGCATCACATGGCTTTGGTTTTGCTATTAGTACTTTCCCACAGGAGGACTAATCCCATCCATCCCGTTTCTGTGTGTGTAACTACAGGATGTCTGTAGAATGCATTACAAGTCATGGTTGGTTTCTTGCTGTCATTAAATGGAAGCACAGGGTGCAGGGAAATAAAGGAGGAAAGAAAGGTGCCATTGAGAGCCTTTAGAACTTCTACAAAGCAGGATCTTTAGTCTCAGTACGAACTTCGACCTTAGGTCCTGCAGCAGTTTGTCGTTAAAGAACCTTTAAGCGCCTCTCCTTTAATTAATTCAGTTGCATCTTTGGAGCTGAGCCAGTGATCTGCAAAAGGTCCATCCAGAAATGGATGCACCAGTTTTACCTCAGACTCTGGAAAACAGAGCCATGACCCCAGTGCACAACCCTTTGAAGCTGTGCTTGTGTTTTTGCCCTTGCCACTCCAGCACACGCTGGTTAATTTTCTGTACCTTTTCCTTTGTTTTTCAGCCTCCAACCTGACTCATTATTTCAGCCCGGCGGCCATCGCCAACAGCCCGACCCGTGCCCTGCTGCTCATTGGTGCCATTTTACTTGCCTATTGGTTTTTATCTCTCTTCCTTGGATTCTTCTTCTATCTCCTGCACATGCTCTTTGGTCGCTTCTTCTGGATCGCCAGGGTTGCCCTTTTCACCCTCTCCTGTGTCTACATCCTCCAGAAGTACGAAGGGGACCCCGAACACGCGGTCCTGCCGCTCTGCTTCGTTGTAGCCGTCTACTTCATGACGGGGCCAGTGGGATTTTACTGGAGGAGGAACAGCAACAGCAGCCTGGAGGAGAAGATGGACCACCTCGACAGTCAGATCAGACTTCTCAACATCCGTCTTTCCAGGGTGATTGAGAACCTGGACAGGAGCAGCGACCAGTGAACCGGCCCCTGCAGACCACTGTACACCAGCTCCAGAAAATAAATTCCTAAGCACTGTCTCGTTACAAAGCAACAAAACATCACATGGTAAAAAGTGTGCAAAGTTAATAACTTTTCATCATGTGTGAGACTAATTTATCTAGATTATACACTCAGCCATTATACTTGTAGGAAAAAAAAACAACAAAAAAAAATTTAAAGAATTCAGCTGTATATTCAGAGAGTTTTATTCCAGTACTAGAATTTTCTCAGTAGATAAACGCTTACTTTTACAAGCATTGAAAAACATCTTTTGTAAAGTTTTTATAAGAGCAAATTGAGTAGTCTTTCAAATATTGAAACTGAGCTAAACATATGCAAATTTGACACTTAAAGTTAAAAAGAAAAAAAAAAAAAAGCTACCAGACACTTCCATTGAGAAGTAACTACTGTGGGTCCTCATACTTTATTTTATTTTTAAGTGACGAGTGGTTTTGGGTTATTGTTGGATTATTTCATTGCCTTGAAGTTGCCTTTCATAGAGTTATCAGATGAGGAATTTTCTGGTATCCAGGCCAAAAAATTCACACCGTGGCTTTTAATAAGAAGTGGGGAATGAGGGAGAAGGATAATTTCATAAATCTGAAGTCCTTAAATGCCAGTCCAGTGTGAGGAATTGAGAAGTGCAGGCGTGGCATTCTTGCATTGCATTTCACCCGGAGAGCTTGGATTTGGTGTCTGAGAGGAGATCTGCTTTCATAGCTTGTCCCAGAGGGAAGGGATGTAGAGTGGCAAATCCAAACCCACATTTGATCTCCACAGCGAAGCGTTTTCTGAGCGTAAGCGCCCAGGAAAAGACACGATTTTCATCTCAGGACCCAGGTACTTCTCAAACAAGGCAGCAGTGAAAACACTCGCAAACAGATTGTTGCTTAAAGCTTTCTCAGGACCAATAAGCGGCAATAAATTCTCTTCAGGAAGATCTGGACATTTGTTTTCTAAAATGGTGATAGTTTTCTAGGAGCTTTTTGCTTGGAGTCTCTGTTCTCACCCTGCTGGGTTTGGAGGAGAGCAAGTCACCGGGTGAGCAGTGTGAGCTCGAAGAGGAGTAGGAGCTCAGAAGTGATTTTGTGTCCAAGGATACTATGGGTTTGTGACCTGCTGGGCTGCTGCTGGCTTGTAGGTTTGCTGGAAGGCTTTGAAACAAAGGTAAGCTCAGGGAAGAAAAGTCCAGCAGAGGGTTTAACTTGGTACTTTAGAGTATTCAAGTCTATAAACAGAGAGGGAGGAAGGGCCAGAGATGAGCACAGAGCTGAAAGGGACCACAGCTGAAGAATTACATGTTCCATCATGACCAAATGAACAGGTATATGAAAAAACCCAACAGAAAGGTGTCTGTGGGAGGGACTGGCTGAAAAGGAAGGGGATCAAATTGAGTAGGTGACAGGAGTGGGCTGTGCTTTGCCTGCTGGCTCCAGCAGGGCTGGTGCAGGGCAGCTGCACACGGCTTGGCTCCTGGGCTCCTTGGGTGGAGCTTTTGTTGGATGTGACGTTTAACTGAATGTAACTGTGGGATCAATTAATTTTTCTCTTTATGCTGAAGTTTATTACTCTTCTTGAAGTGTATTACTTGCCTAACCTCTTTTGGGCTGTATGTGACATTTACATGACGGATTATTTTAAAATCCATGTTAATGGCCTTTACTCCAAACTGTGATCACTTAAGTTCAACACAGTTGAAGTTCATATGCAGTCGGCACTGTTGAAATCCACTTTAATATTTTAGGACATCTGTAAAACCTCCCCAACTATTTTTTCCCAAGAAATATACATTTAGAGTCGCAGAGTAAATGCTTTTCATAATTTCTAACCCTCCCCATGACCATATAAGTACTATGGCAACAAATAGTCTGCTTTGTAAAGCTGAAAATGTTACAGCCTATTTGCTTGTTACAGTTCCTTTTCCATAGGATTGCCAGGTCTTCCCTTTAAACTCAGTTTTCCCTACGGTTGTGCACAAGGGGCTGGGCTAAAACCCCAGCCCAGAAATTAGGCCTTGATTAGCAAAGCTTGTCAGGTCCTCATGTGGTGTGCTTAAATCGGAGGCCTGAGGACCAAAGTCTGCAAACCTTGCTCGTGTAAGCGGCTCAACTTCCACAGGGCTGTGCACACAAGTCGGTTGTGCCTGGATTGTATTTAATGTAATTGCTATATTGAATTAGAAATACTGAATCCTTTATATGGTAAGAGCAGTCTATGATAAAGATATCTTTTAAAATATTACAGGAAAGTTAATGTGGATTATGGTTTCTCCCTGTTTCACTCTTAATCATTTCCCTTAGTTTGGTAGAATCAGCCCTCCTTTATAATACTCTTGATTTTGATCACCCTGCTGCTTGAAAAAGAAGTATTTTTATATTTGCTTGCAGCCCATGTATAGCAAAACATTACATGAAAGGCGATATATAAAAAAATGGGTATTTTGAATCAGTATTTTTCCCAGCGCTCAGTTTTCACCTTAGTCAAATTCAGAAATAATGATTTTTTTCTTTTTTCTTTTTTTTTTTTTTAAAGCACAATCTAATCTTCACTATATATACTTTTAAAATGCTCTGTATTTTTAAACATGCACTGTAGTGAAAGCGCTTTTGGGACATGAACATGGTATTGTATTTAATCTCTTTCAACTTTTGTAAATAACCTTTTATGAGTATTTTCCATATCACTCCATCACGGGTTTTGCTCTGTTGCTGAGGACCCAGCCCGGTCGGTGGCAGTGGCTGCGCTGCTTCGGCCTGCCCTCGGCAGCAGCATCTTGTACCAAGTGGCAGAGATGTGCAGGTGCCGCCTCGTCACCCCCCCGCAGAGGCAGGATTTCACAGACTCGCCCGGGTCGGCGGCAGAAACGGGGCAGCTCCGAGCGCCCGCTCCCCTCGGCACAACCTGCCGCCAGCGCTCGGGAGGTGGCAGAAGGCACCTGCCCGTCCTCGCCTGCAGAGGCGGCCTCTCCACAACGGTTCCCACGTGCCGGAGGGTGGGTGAGACCTGCCGGCCCAACGCTTTGAGACCAGCTTCAGGCTGCCCAGTGTCAGATCCCGGTAGAGTCCAGAGTGTTCCACGCTTCCCATCCAGAGCTCCCCTCTGCATCTGCTGTAGGCTTTTGAACACGTTCCGTTTTGCAGAGCTAACGTGGGCAGCCGTTTCTTTTGGGAGTCCCCAGCTCACCTCTAGCTAACTGACCCGTGTACATGGAATGCAGAGCTTCTCACAGTGCTCTTGGGTGTCAGATGCGATGTGTTCAACAACCTGGTGTAATTCAGTGCTGTACTTAATAGTGCGTCCTGCAATTCGTGACCTGCTTTTCCAGACTCGTCGCATCCTTAGTGTGGAAAATAGACCAGTATCAATCTTAGCTCTTCGATGGCGTAGAAGTATTACTTTTTTTTAAGTGTGATTTGCCTCACGTACTGATCCGTATTTGGCAGCTAATGACGTAAATGATCATAAGTTCTCTTTGTCTGGGTTGGAAAATAAAAGGTTTTCTTGTATCCGCATGTATTTTAAACTTCTGGAGAATTCCATCGACAGCACATTTAGAAACTGATCTTTTCCTTTTACTCAGCAGTGGTGTTTGCTATGGTAGCACTCGGCGGCGGCACTGATGTTCGTGATTCCACAGCCAGTTTTGTACATCAGATTTCAAGATTATAGTGTTTTAAGTTTGTACAATTGTGTTCATGTAAAAAAACAAAACAAAGTTTGGTTTGAAGAGCTGATGTATGTATGCTTTGGACATATGATCCATAGGGAAATACGAGATTCTACTGATAATAGCGTTGGGTAGTTACAAACCTAGCAGACTTCTTTTTTACAGAGCTATCCATGCCTTTATTTATTACTTATCTGACCACCCAATCAATGTATTATGTAGTTAAATATTTGTAGAGCGGTTTCACAAATCAGCTGTGGTATTGTGACAAAGCTTACAATAAATGTTTACTGAAACTTTGCACTGAGAAACGCGGCGCGTTCAAGGATTTGCTTGGCCGGAGCGCTCCAGGAGCGGAGCCGTGGAGGGGCAGCGAGGGACCCGCCTCGCTTGGGAAACAAGTGGGAGAGAGGCAGCGGGGGAGCGGCTCGGGCGGGCCCCAGGGTTGGATCCCGGGGGTGGATCCCGGGAGCGGGGGCAGGTCCCGGGGTGGATCCCGGGAGCAGGGGCGGGTCCCGGGGGTGGATCGCGGGGGTGGATCCCGGGAGCAGGGGCGGGTCCCGGGGCGCTGCCCACGCTCCGCTCCCCGTCGCTCGCCTGCCGGGCTCCACCCCGCGCTTGCGCGCGCCTCGCCGGGTCTCGCCCCTTTCCCGCGAGCCCGCGCGCCGCCCGGAAACGGCGGCCGGTGGCAGCCGCACGTGTGTCCGCACCGGGCGCTCCCGCCGCCGCCGCCATCGCCATGGGCCGGGCCCGCCGCAGGCATAACTGGAAGGCGCGGGTGCAGCCGGGCACCGCGCAGCCCCCGCCTGCCGCCGAGCCGCTGGAGCTGTCGCTGGAACTGGGAGGTGCGGCGGGGCCCGGCTCGGAGGCCGTGTCGGGGTTGCCTGGCCCGGCCCGGTTGGGTTCGGTTCTGTTTTGTTCTGATCTTTCCGAGGCGTTTTGTTTGTTGTTGCGGTGTTGGCGTGTTAACGTTGCTGAAGTGACCGCAGAGCTGCAGGGATTCGAGCCCTTGCCGTGTCATTACTGTGGTTTTGTTCTGCTCTTACTGGAAGGCTTAAAGCTGAAGTGTCTCTGAGGCTTTGCCTCCGGAGCTTTCTTAAAGAGATTGCTGCATGGAGGCAATTATTTATTAAAGCAATTATTAAAAAGATAAACGTTTAACATTTGTGTTCTCAAATGTTACTCCTAAAAGCCACGTTTATTGTCCTGTTTCGGTACTCACACTTCAGTATTGCCGATTTTTAGTATTAAAGGTTACAGGTGTCAGGGCGAGGCAGGAGGCTGCAGGGTCACCCCAAGCACATGGTGCCCTGGGCAGTGTTCTGGGCAGCCCCACTGCCCTTGACCCTGTGGCAGTGAAAGAAAAAAGGCAATAATGTCATCGTGCTGTTACATAAATCAAGGGAAATCATCCTCACATCTCTAGTTAACACAGGGTTATCGATTCCCCCGTGTCATGGTCTTTTGCCTTTGCTGATGATGTGGGATTTTTTTTGGCTGGGGGTGAGGGTTGTGTTTGTCTAGAGCAGCTAAATGTGGTGTGGGTTGTGATAAGGCTGTTAAGCACTGTGCTGAAAATAATCCTCCTGGCAGGGCTGAATAATCAAACCCGTGCTTTCAGATGAAGCAACGCTGAAGGGAATTGATGGAAGCAATGCCCTGGTCCTGCCAGCCAAGAAAGCAAAGAAGAAAAGAGTAGCTTGTGTTGTGCAACAGCAGAAGAAACCCCTGAGCAAGAAACAGAAGAAAAACCTGCAGAAAGTGTTGGAGCAGAAGGAAAAGAAAAAACAGGTACAGTGCTGCCTGCTGGTAAAGCACCTGTGTGGCTTGTGAGGCAACCAGCGTGGGGAAAAGGCTGATGGCAGCCAGCAGCCCATGCTTTGGGGTCTCAGCTCTACAGGGAGTCTCAAGGATGTGCAGATGCTGAAGTTTCAGACTCCAGCCAACCCTTTGCTGGGTGTTTTGGCAAAGCCATTGGACTCGTGTGTGTAGCTCCAGTGGGGGAAGACCTTCCTCTGCCTCTCAGTCAATCGAGTGTTGCAGGAACAGGTCATTTCTGAGTCCTGGTTCCTGTTTTCTCCTTGACCCTGCCCAGATAGGTGCACGTTGTGAAGTAGGTCACTAGCAGAGTAAATGGTGTTCTGTTTTAAAAGCATTTTTGTGAAACAGACTGTCCAGTAAGCTTTGTGCTGCTGCAAAATGCAAAGCTTGATGCACCCCGAGTGCTGCTACTGCTGGTGCTTCTGAAATACTCATTTCTGGCTCTTGTGTATTTTCTGTATGCAAATAGAGTGTTTCTGTCTTTGTAAAAGCTTTCCAGGCAAAATCCTGTTCATTTTAGCATCTGAATAACAGCTTAGACAAGCAAACTCTGGTTTGGGAGGTAGTTTCTAAGCTGTAGCTGCCTGACCTGCAGCACCGTGTCCCACACAGTTGACAGGAGGCTGCTGGGGCTGCAGCTCACTCCCCTGCTTCAGTTCACATTCATTTTCTTCACAGCTGTCCAAGGGATGCAGCTGAGGTTTTCACTGCAGCACTGAAGGGCTGAGTCCATATTCCTATTTTTCTCTAATCAGGCCTGAAATCTTCATCAGGAAGGTCTTTACATGTCACCTTTTAAAACTTGCACAAATCTTGAACTGCAACTGTTTCCTGGTGGCAGAGAGCACTGATTTGGGTTGTTTTTTCCCCAAACAGCGAGCTGAGCTGCTGAGCAAGCTGAATGAGGTCCAGGCTTCTGAGGCAGAAATGAAGCTTCTGTACACCACTTCCAAACTGGGTGTTGGGGAGCGTATATATCAGACCAAAAGGTAAAGTGTTACTTAGAAAGAACTGTTCTGGTTTATCATTATAGTTGGAAACTTGTCAACCTGCTTAGGTTTGTTTGGCCTGATTTTTTTTTTTTCTTAGTGCATGCAGCCTCTTCAGAATGGATGGGATTAAGTAATTCTCCTTTTTAATCAGATAATATGATAGTTCTTTTCTTGTTTGACTGGCATCCTCTTGAGTGTATGTTAGTTAAAATGGTTTGGTCTTTCATTACAGTTGGACTCAATGATCTCAAGTCTTTTCCAACCTAAAGGATTCTATTATTTGCAAGGGATGAGGCAGGTGACAGTTACACCTGCACACACTTACAGGTGACACTGAACTACAGAATGGGGGAATAAACATTTACTGGATTGTTGTTTTGGGAACTGTTGACTGATGCAGTTTGAGTTACTTTGATTGTCATGAGCTGCATTTTGGCAGAAGTTAAAATAAATGTGAATAACAGTATAGAGCATGCTTAAGTATGAACCCAGGAGACAGGAGATCTTGGAGAACTGGGTTAACCTGTCTGGGTAATGTTTTTTTGGTGTTGCACTACACCCAAGGTGTAGAAGTTTTCCCTATTTGAGTAAAACCTGGGCTCAGGCAGTGACTTCAATGATGTGACTTTTCTGGTTTGTGTGTGAGATATGTCTGACTTGAGATCCTAGAGAACATTGGTGGAAATATAGCTCATGTGTTGATGTTCTGTTCTAGGGTGACACAAGAGCCAGGGACTGCTGTACCTGGAAAGATCAGGAGCGTCGGTGGTGCAAACAAGAGGAAACACAGCTCAGAGTCAGAATCAGAGCCTGAGGAAGAGCCCAGTAGCTCTGAGGAGGAGGAAGAGCAGAAACAAGAAATGGCAAAGTCCTCAGCCAGTGATTTGAACAGCACTGAAAAGCCAGAAGAAGGTGTGAAGGAGACAGTGGCTGCCCAGCAGCCTGTGGGTCCTGGTGTGCCCGTTTGCCAGGCAGCCCCCAAGAAACCCCCCTGCAAGCCTGCGGTTTTCATTCCAGTGGACAGGTCTCCTGAGATCCAGGTGAGGCTGTCAACAGTGAAGTGCTTACCAGGGGAGTTGGGAATGTTGGTATATTCCACCAGATTAGGCCCCTGTAGACACTGCAGCATTATCTCCTGTCTCTTGCTGATGCTGCCTGGCAGCAGTGGTGCCTGGGGCCCTTCTCCTGGCGAGCTGTGCGTGTCTGAGCTGTCAGCCTGGCTCATTCAGCAGAAGGAAAACTAGTTTTATTTAGGGTATAAGCATTTCTCTCTAGTAAATACAGAATCTATTATGTCTTTGATTGTTCTGCACTGGAAAATCTTGTGAAGTCACTTTTAGCTCCCTGTTATGCTGTGTCTTGGGCAGGGTGGTCTTATTCCATTTCCTTTGGGTAATGTGTTCTGTGGGCATGGGAAAGGCTCTGCACGTAGCTGAGCAGATGAGACAGGGTTGTGAAATGAATTTTGCCTTGAAGTGCTTTATGAATAAACTCAAGGGACTCTGAAGTTTTGCACATTTAAGTGCAGGGCTTGCCAGCTGCTTCCTGGGAAGCTGTTGTGGTGATTCAAGCTCTTGGCCATCCTGGTGTGATATAAGCTGTTTTCGAGCCACCAAGCTGGCAGGATTCCTTTTCATGGGTTTTATAATCTGGAGAAGGTAACAGTTTCCATCCTGGGGAAAACAAAAAGGGAGTGAGTTACAAAACAGTGTAACTAAAACACACTTTTCTATTTTCTAGGAGGCAAGACTAAAGCTTCCAATCCTTGCTGAAGAGCAAGTCATCATGGAAGCCATTAGTGAGAATCCCATTGTGATCATATGTGGAGAGACTGGAAGTGGGAAAACCACTCAAATACCTCAGTTTCTCTATGAAGCTGGGTATGCCAGGTATGAGCATATTACAATCATGCAAGTGATGCTGTGCAAGTGATACTACTCCGTTGAGAACCACTGTGCAGAGATCTTGTTGTCATCTTTCTCAGTGTTTCTTGCTTTAAAACAATCAGCCAAACAACTTCTGCTTGTCTTTCCTTCAGTTGCAGTGGTGCTATTGGGATCACTGAGCCTCGGCGTGTGGCTGCAGTGTCCATGGCCCAGCGAGTGGCCAAGGAGATGAACTTGTCACACAGGTGAGGAGGAGAAAAAGCTGAGACCTTGCTAGAAAGGCAATGAGATGCTCTGTGGGTGTCATAGGCTGAAATCAAGACTTGCATGTTGCTTGTTCAGTCTTTGGTGAAGAACTTTGGGAGAGATACTTATAAACTCCTCTGGGGAGTTGCCCATAAAAAAAACATGCAGAGTTGTTGCTACTAATAGTTGTAAGTTACTTTTTAGAAAGAGCTTTTCTGTACATCGTATATGGGATAAGTGGTCCTAGTTTGTCTCCATATGAAAAAATGTTCCATAACTGAAATAATTCAAAGAGATGTTGCTGTCTATCCCAGCTTCCAGCATTCCGTGTGTGCTGGGCTCTGGGGAGCTGATGCTGTGTTTTTCATCTTGTCTTGGCACCAAGTCTGAATTTAGTTGGGCTGAAGGCTCCCTCCTGGTCTGAAAGTGAACTTTCTGTCTCCCCTTGCTTTCTCCTGTGGCTACCCTGGAATTTCCTCACAGAGTGGTTTCATATCAAATCCGATATGAAGGCAATGTTACAGATGAAACACAAATCAAGTTCATGACAGATGGTGTGCTGCTGAAAGAAATTCAGAAGGTAAGTTGCTGCCCTGAGAGTTATAAAAAAACCCTCCAGTATTTTGTATAGCTAGGATGAGAGGCCAGTTGCCTTGCATGGATTTATTGGTAGCCTTTCAAAGCAAAATCCCTTTCAGCACCAAAGATCTAGTTAATCTCAATCCTTTATATTCATGTCCAAGTCCCTAAACTTTAGGTCATCTTGCTGTGTAAAGTGAAAGCAAAGAGGCTCTCAGGAGCTGGGCTGCTTCATGTAGGGTAAACACATTAAACTGCTCAAGTATGGGGGAGAGGCCACGGTGTAGCCTTAGGTTGTCTTCACTTAAAGATGGCCTTGGGTGAGGCTTTGTGTGGTGAAATCAATCTCTCTTCTCAGGACTTTCTGCTTTCAAAGTACAAAGTCATTATTATTGATGAAGCCCATGAAAGGAGCATGTACACGGACATCTTGATAGGCCTCTTGTCTCGCATCGTGCCTCTCCGTGCCAAGGTAAGGGAAGCAGTACTCCTGTGTCGGGCACAGGGAGGTGTGCTCTGGGGGAGGAGGGACCCTGGGTGATGTGGAAGGTGATGGAAGTCTGACAGAAGCCATGAAATAACACTCAGATAAGGCATTTGTCTTTCCATATCATCAAAGAAGCACAGAGCTGCAAAAAGGGGGGGGGAAAAAAAATGTATCTATTCCAGCAGATAACTTTATTGGACAATATCCAACTTTAATTAGACTTTCAGTGCCATGATACATGTGAATAATTAAAATCTGCAGGCTGTTAGCAAGATTTGTACTGTTGTGCTGAAATAAGCCACCAACATCAGAGGAGTAGCTTTGGGACTGACATCCTGAAGTGGTTGGTGATGCTGGGGGCTGGTGGATTGTGGGGCAGCATTTGGCATCTGGTTTTGTTGTGATGGAGAGAAAATGGAGTGGTGTAGAGGCAGGCCAGTGCCAGCAGCAGGACTGCCAGCCTGAGGAGCTGGGTGTTTTAGGACAAGGTGCATTTTGAAGCCACGTGTCCTGTCGCTGGGCACGGTGCTTTGGTTGCCTTGAGATTTTGAGTGTTTTGGTGCAGAAATTTGTGCCCACTCCTACCCACAGCTGAGGCTCCATGTGCTGTGTAGGGTCCCCCTGTTAGCCTTGGGGGGGTAACACCTTGTGTCCCTGCAGAAGGGGCTGCCACTGAAGCTGGTTGTCATGTCGGCCACCCTGCGCGTGGAAGATTTCACAGATAACAAGAGGCTGTTTCCTGTCACACCACCGGTTATTCAGGTATTTTTCTCCTCTCTGGGATCCGTGGCATGAGCAGCAGCTGAAGTGCAGTGAGGCTTTCCTTCAGAAAATGGATTAAAAAACAAAGGCACTCTAATCTTGCCAGTTGGTGCTGAAATCTTTCAGCTGACAATTTAAAAATAGTGAATTTGTGTAGACTATTGTTTCTTTGAGAACTTGGTGTTTTCCTTTTCAGTTTTATCAGAAAACCACCCTAGCAGAATCTGATTATCTTAAAAAAACCTGTAAGGAGCAGCTCAGGAGGACTAGAAAGCATTGCTCTAAGTTGGCTGTGCAGTGCTCAGAGTAGACAACACTGATAACTTCTGTGAGTCCAGTGTTTTGTAGGTTACCAAAACTAAGAGCTGAACAGAAACACAGGCTGAGCTTTTCTAGTTCTCCCATGAAAGCTGTAGTGATTGTTTACTGTCCTAACTCCAGCACAAGCTTATCCTTTTGTGTCTGTGTGTTTCCTCCCTAGGTAGATGCCAGGCAGTTCCCTGTAACTGTTCATTTTAACAAGAGAACCCCCCTGGATGACTACAGTGGGGAGTGCTTCAGGAAGGTCTGTAAAATCCACCGAATGTTGCCCTCAGGTAAGGTCACTGCTGAGAGCCTCTCCAATTCCTTGTGCTTAATTAAAGTTTTTTTCTGGTGTTTTTTGTTGTTGGTTGGTTGGTTTCTAGGTTTTTTAGGGGTTTTTTTTGTGCAGAGGGGAGGTTTTTGTGGGATATTTTGTTTTGGGGCAAGGTGTTTTTTAAGTTGAACATGGGACTGCAATGATGTATCATGTGCTTTCACTTAAAAGGTTTTTCATGTGAAAATTACCCTTCAATTAAATCATAGTTCAATTAGAATGCTTCTAGAAGGAGCAGAAGACCAAGGCAGTCAAGCACCCTGTTCCTCCTTGTTACTTCCCAGCAGAATTGGCCTGTCTTTAATCAAGAACAAGATCTGCAGCTTTCCAAGGTGAAACACCTATCATTAAGTTGAGTGATTTCTTCTCTTGCAGGTGGGATTTTGGTGTTTTTAACAGGCCAGGCAGAAGTTCACTCTCTCTGTAGAAGGCTAAGGAAAGCCTTTCCATTCCAAAGAAATACTACTGCAGGTAATGCTATAGAACAAAGGAGTGATAAACTTTGAATTTATCCCACTGAGGGAAAAAAAAAGCACCAAAGCAAACAAAAAACAGTGGTTGGCAAAATGACTTATAATGGATTATTTTGATAACTGATTAAGTTTGAGCTGTTTTCAGTCTGGGGAGAAGGTTTATCTGTATGATCCTTTCCAGTTCCCTCTGGTCCTGCCTGCCCCCTCTGCCTTCAGCATGACTATTTGCTTCTTTTGCACTGACACACTTTTTAACTCCCCCAAAGAGGTGGGAGTGGGACCAGACTCTCCCCGCTGCTTTTTCCAAGAGGAAAGTGTACTTAGCTAACAATAATTTCACTGGCTGTTTTTCTAGGAGGAGATGATGACAAAGAGGATTCAGTGGAAGAAATGAGAAAATTTAAGAAATCAAGGAAGCGGAAGAAAGTTCTGGTAATGTGTGATGGTTGGAGTTCCTCCAAGAGGCAGGGAGGAGCAGGTACCTCCCTACAGCCAGTGCTGCTGTGTAGCTGATCTCACCAGCCTGTACCCTACATATGTCCCTTCAGGAAATCCAGTAAGGATTCCTGCTCTGATCACTGCTTGGCTGTGAGCGCAGCAGAGTGCTACAGTGTGTCCCAGGGCATTATGGGCAGGAGATTGATTTCAGTTGAGTGCTGACCATTAAAACTTGAATGGAAGGAGTTCCAGACTTACTGGCTCCAGGGCTGCTCCTCCTCTTGCCATTTGTTACCCAGAACTGGAACTGATGCATCTGTGTGGAAGGGCAGTGTTTCACCCAGGCCTTACATGGGCTTTGTTAGAAGGAGATCTTGATGTTATAGATGTACTGTCCACTGACATTGGATCCTGATAAGAGGCCTGAAGTAGAAAAAATTGACCCTTCCCTGCTGTCCTGCAAGTGAAGAAGCTTGGCACAAAATGTTGTTTAAAATACTTGCCTTATTCCCCCTGACTCTCACAGTTACCAAATGCTGAACCTTAGCCTTAAAATAAAAATGAAATCTCTCAATCTCTCTGTCACCTTCAGGTCAACAAATGTTTGGAGTAAGTGCTCTGCTTTGTTTTCAAAGCAATAAAAAATGCTGTTTGTGTCCTGCCTCAATACTCTGTGATCATCTTTCCTGTCTTTCTCAGACACTCCCCAAAATTGATCTGGACAATTACTCTGTTGTACCAGTGGATGAAGGAGATGAAGACAGAGATGCTGAAACTGATGATGATATTGCAGGGTCTGATCTTGACCTTGATTTAGGAGATGGAGACTCAGAAGAAGGTTTGTTACTTAGGAAATAAAAAAATCCTTATCTCCTGTCACCTGTGAAATGTGTGACATAAGCTAGTTATCCTCTGCTGAACTGGTGTGGTAATACAGCAGACTCATGTCCTGGAAAAGATGTTAAGTCTTCCAGCTTCAGCTTTGTACCAGATAGTTTACTGGTTTTAAATGTGGTGTTTGTGAAGATGTTGTTGAGACTAAGCCTGGAAGCTGGCCTACTGAATATTTAACAATCTTGGTTTATTTCTTCACAGATGAGAAACCTGATTCGTCCCTTCCACTCTATGTGCTCCCTCTCTATTCCTTGCTAGCACCAGAGAAACAAGCAAAGGTAAAGGATCTATTGTCACAATGAGTAGATGATCCTTACGGATGTATGTGGTTGCTGTCTGAAGTCACGTGTGCTTTGTGAGTTTTCATTTCCATCTTGGACTGTCTGCCAGTGGATAGACTTGAATGGCTCAGTGGGGCAAATTGGGATGGGATCAGAGCAGGCCTGGCTTGGGCTGGGATCTCCCTGATGTTCCAGTTCAGCAGGCTGAGAGATGAAAAGTGACTCTTCTGCAGCATATTAAGATCAGTCATCTCTCAGGTTCCTGCTGCCAACAGGCAGTTGGTATAAATCCTGACATTCCCTCCTGGGCCTTGGAGTTGGCAGCAGTGTGTCTAAATACAGCTCGGCACCAAGGTCTGCTCCACTTGGAGACCTTGTAGATGTTCCTGGGGATTAACTGAGCTGGATAGAGAGCTCCAGAACTGGAGACAAAGGGTTAAGCCTTTGGTTCCACTCTTGGGTTTCACCCAAGATGCCACATGCCCTGTCATCCCTTTGCAACCCACCCAGGTTGGGTGCCCATCGAGTCCCACTGCCCCTCTGTTCCTCGCAGGTATTCAGGGCTCCTCCTGCTGGCACGAGGCTGTGTGTGGTAGCCACCAACGTGGCTGAAACATCCCTGACCATCCCGGGCATCAAATACGTGGTTGACTGTGGAAAGGTCAAGAAACGTTTCTACGACAAGATAACCGGGGTCTCGTCTTTCAGAGTGACGTGGATATCTCAGGCTTCGGCCGACCAGCGGGCAGGCCGGGCCGGGCGCACTGAGCCGGGGCACTGTTACAGGTTAGCTCTCTGTCACAGACGGGGTAGGAGAAACAACTCAAGAGGTGTCAACGTGCATTTGACAGCTTCCCTTGTCCTGCTGCCCCTTTCTTAAGGACCTGGCGCTGCTTGGAATATTTTGGGTTTGCTCTGTTCCAAGAGGAGAGGTGAAGCCAAACTGAAATGCCACTGGTGATGTTGGTTTGACGGTTTGGCTTCTTGGGGGCCTTTCTCTTGCTGGAACCCTTTATTTTGGTGGCTGTTAGTAGGAGTTCCACTCTGAGCCAAGTTATCTTTGTGTGAACAGGGCGATCTGCCCCAGCCATGTAAATCACTGTGTGCTTATGTAAATAGTACCCACAGCTGCCTTTTTTTCAATCCCTTGCCAATTTTCCATGTGTATCTTTTGAGTTGAGATTTCTTTTACGTCTCTAAGCAGCATTTCTGGTCCCACTAGGTTATACTCTTCAGCAGTCTTCATGGACTTTGAGAAATTTTCTGCTCCAGAAATAACAAAGCGACCAGTAGAAGACTTGATTCTTCAGATGAAGGCATTAAATATAGAAAAGGTGGGGTGTAAATTCTTTGTACTACAGTGCTCTGCCCCTGAGATCCAGAAACAAACACAAATGTCTTTTCTCATCATTGCTCGAGGCTGTGCCTTGTGTTAGGAATTAGGATCCTGAGACTTGATTTTGGTTCTGCAGACTGCAGAAGCTGCTCTGAATTCCACCAGGCCTTAACAGACATGTTTGTTCTGGTAACAAAAGCTTTCTTATTATATTCTTATTAGTGAAAAAAAAACTTGTCCAAACAGGGTTGTGTTTTGAAGATAGCTTTAGAAATCATAACACTTCAAGTTATCCCATAAAGCAGCCTGCCCTGGGCAGTGCCTGAGGTCACTGGCAGTGAAGGGTGACGTTCCTATTCCTGTTTCCAGATGTTTTTGTTCTAAACTGGGTGATACTGGTATTGCTGTTTCCTCATGCTTTTGTTTGAAGCATTTCCTCCCATGATATGTCCTTTCCTCTTACTCTTGGCAAGCGTCTTCAATGTTTTTCTTTGGTATATGTAACCAGAGGGGAGGGTGTTGCTCCCTTCCAGAACTTCATGCTGTGTTCAGGCTGTTTTTCAGCAGGAACCCTGTCAGTGATGTACTGAGAGACATTTTCTCTTGCTGTCCATAGGTAATCAACTTCCCCTTCCCAACACCACCTCCAACAGAAACACTTGCAGCAGCTGAGGAGTTGCTGATAGCCCTGGGTGCCTTGAAGGAGCCCCCTCTGACAGGAAGGTAATGTCTGTGGGTCCCCACACATTTCCTCCCAGCACCACTGCTCAGCCGTTGCTGTTGATGCAGTGGACAGTGCCTTCATGGAATTGTTTGGGTTGGAAAGGACCTTTAAGATCACTGAGTCCAATCATTAACCCAGCACTGCCAAGTCAACCACTAAACCTTCTCCCTCAGCACTGAATCTACATGTCTTTTAAAGCCCTTCAGGGATGGGGGCTCCCCACTTCCTTTGGCCTGGGCCAGGCCTTGACAACCCTTGCAAGGAAGAATTTCTTCCTAATGTCCTCCCACCTGCTTTTCCATCTCAGCCCTCTCATCTGAGGGTGTTGGTTTGTACAGAGACTGGCATCGTTTTACCAGCCTCTGTTATACCTGTGTTTGTTTTATTGGCCCTCAGTGTTTGGGCAGGGAAAGCCTGTTGTAGGAGCGTGGGGAGCTGCAGGAGGAAGAGGAATCTTTCCCCCAGCACATAACAAAATACGAGAAAACACAACAAACTGATCAGGCTGCCAAACCCAGAAATACAAACTTGTTCTGGCGCAGCAGTTACTCCATTACATGCCTTTTCTCTTCCTCCCCCAGGCTGAAGCAGCAGCTGGCAGCCAAGCTGAGTTGCCCTATTAGTCCCCTGGGCAGAATAATGGCCACGTTTCCCGTAGCCCCCCGCTATGCCAAGATGTTGGCACTAGGCCGGCAGCACGAGTGCCTGCCCTACACCATCACCATAGTGGCTGCCATGACTGTGCGGGAGCTTTTTGAAGAGTTTGAAAGGCAAGTGAGTTATCCTGACATCCCCTTGACAGGATGCATCACCTAGTCACAGCTGGTGCCTCTCTTACCTTGAGGCCCCTCTGCACCTAAGCACAATACTGATTGATGGCATTTTGTTGTTTCTTTCAGGCCAGCAGTAAGTGAGGAAGAGACTGTGAAACTGAAGGGGAAGAGGGGAAGGTTTTTACAGATGCAGAAGATCTGGGCTGGGCAGGGGTCGATGCAGAAGCTTGGAGACCTCATGGTGATGTTAGGTAATGCAGATAACAGTTGTCCTCAGCTGTTTGCTGCCCTTCTGTTCTCCCTGTCACCCTGAACTCTTGGCTCTATATGACCAAAGCCATTCTCGTGCTGGAGGACTAGGTCCAGCCATGTATAAAATTATAGAATGTTAGTAGTTGGAAGGGAACTCTGGAGAGCATCGAGTCCAGTCCCCTGCCAAGCAGGATCACCCTGGGCAGGCCACACAGGAACAGATCCAAGTGGGTCTGGAAAGTCTCCAGAGAAGGAGACTTCATAGCCTCTCTGGGCAGGCTGTGCCATGCTTTGTCACCCTTACAGTGAAGAAGTTCCTCCTCATGTTGAAGTGGAACTTCCTATGTTCTAACACCCATTATTCCTTGTCCTATTACTGGGCACCACAGAAAAAAGACTGGCCCCTTCCACTTGACACCCACCCCTCAGATAGTTACAGACATTAATGAGATCCCCTCTCAGCCTTCTCTTATCAAGACTAAACAACCCCAGGTCTCTCAGCCTTACTTTAGAGATGTTAATCTGTTGGACTCTCCAGTAGATCCCTGTCTCTCTTGAATTGGAGAGCCCCAAACTGGATACATTATTCCAGGTATGCTCTCACCAGGACAGAGTGGGAGGAGAGCCTCCCTAGACCTGCTGTTCTCGCGTCCCAGGCTAACGATGAGCAGGAGCACGTCTTGCCTGTGACAGAACTGCCCCCCAGCTTGGTGTAATCAGGAGAACTGATCAGTTAAATCCTTCTCCACCTGCAGGAGCAGTGGGTGCCTGTGAGTACGCTGGGTGCAGCCGACAGTTCTGTGAAGAAAACGGGCTGCGGTACAAAGCCATGCTGGAGATCAGGCGCCTGAGAGGGCAGCTGACCACGGCGGGTAAGAGGCTTTGGGCAGGAATTGCCATCTTTGCTCTCTTTCAGGGAGGAGGCTGACACTCAACTGGGCTGCTTGTTGCAGCCTTTTTTTTTCCCTGTTGAATTTTATCTCTCCTGTTTTCCCTCACAGTGAACTCTGTCTGCAGTGATGCTGGTATCTATGTTGATCCAAAGATGAAGCCCCCAACAGAAGCTCAAGCAACTTACCTCAGACAGATTGTGCTGGCAGGGCTGGGGGATCATGTTGCCCGAAGAGTTCAGGCAGAAGAGCTCCTGGATGAGAAGTGGAAAAATGCCTACAAGGTACACAGCTTAATTTGCCCAAATTCCTCTTCCCCTGTGTGGTAGAAAGATGCTTCTATGCAATGCCTGGGCTTCTGTCTGGCTGCAGCACTGAGGTTGCATGTGCTGGTTTTCTATAACTTGTCCTCACAGAATTTAAGTTTCTAATGTTGTAATTTCCTAGTCCTTGGGTAGGATTTGTTACAAAAGAGCCAAGAAGCAGCATTAGTTCATCTTGCAAAGTGCTTGATGTCTCCAGAGAAGGTGAAGCAGAAAATTACAGGGTTATTAAAAACCTCCATTACTTAAGGAAAGCATATAAATGTGCATCTGAGAGAGACTGAAATTAGATTCAATCAAGAAATGGGGTTGCCATTAACTGCTCTTACTCTGCTTCACTCCTCTGTGCTTCCTTAAAGACTGCTCTCCTGGATGACCCGGTGTTCATCCATCCAAGCTCAGTCCTCTTCAAACAACTCCCAGAGTTTGTGGTGTATCAAGAAATTGTTGAGACTACCAAACTGTATATGAAAGGTGAGACTGGAGTGCTGTGGCCCCTGCTTCTCCTGCAGGTCTGGTGAGGAATTCAGAAAAGCCTTAGCAGAAAGTGTCCCTTGCTGCAGCGACTGAGCACTGTCCCTGCTCCTGCCTCTTGGGATTTGGATCCTTCTGCTTCCTAGATCTGGGGAAAAATGGGCCTGGTTTATTCTTTGTCTAGCTGGAGCAAAGCTCAGCTCAGCACATAGCCTCTCTGCACCAGCTGTTAGCAACAACTACTTACTGTTTGTCTCTGAACAGAGGAGCATTAAAAGAGTTGAAAAATGAGATAAAATCAGTTGTGGAGATGAGATCCTGACCATGCAGGGTACTCACAGGGTGCTGGTGAGTGGCTGTGGCAGGGAGCCTGCACTCAAGCCTGTGTTTCCTGTTCCGAAGGAGTGTCTGCAGTAGAACCAGAGTGGATTCCTGCCCTGCTGCCACCTTACTGCCACTTTGGGAAGCCTCTGGAAAAGCCTCCTCCCTCTTACTGCCCCGAAACAGGCCGAATTCGATGTCACAGGCCAAGTGTCTTTTGTAAGTGTCTTGAAAAGTGTCACCCAGTAGCTTTAGTTGAAGAGCTGCATTACAGTGACTGTAATGCTGCTTTTAACAAGGCTCTCAGCACATCTTAACAAGGACAAGCTCATCTTGAACTATGCAAACAGTTTATCAGTGGTTTGAGTAGCTCTGTGGAATTTGTAGCATTTAAATATCATCTTCCCACTGCTGTGGGTGTTTCACACCCTTGTGAAGAAGCATGTCTGGCTGGGTGGTGGCTCCCCCCTTCTCTTAGCATCTGCGTGGTCACATCTCCATCAGAAATGGACCCTCCTCTTGGAGCATTTAGGAGGCTCAGTGTGATCTTTTTTTCCAGATCGAGTTAGCTGGCAGCTCCCTGCTGTGGAGGTGGATTACCCAGAAGGTATTGATCGCTACAAATACTTTGCCAGGTTCCTGCTTGAAGGAAAGGTGAGTGTGTTCCAGCTGTGTGAATGCCTTTGTGTTATCACTAAGTTTTTAGCCCAGTTTTTGGAGGAGATGAGCCTTGCGGCCTCTTTCTTTGTGCACGTGCCCATTCCTCATAATTTGGTGGTGGCTGAAGTCATCTTTAAAATACAAAACAGCATGAAAACCTTTGGGTGAAAGAGACTCCCCAAATAATACCCTATTTTTGTAAAGGAAAAAGCTGTAGCTCGTGTCATTATCCATTCTGAGACATCTGAGTTGTCTAGCCAGCCAGTCAGGACAGGACTGGTACAGAGGCATGGATAGAAAGAGATGATAATAGAGGATACTGAATGGGAATCTACAGTAATCCAAGTTCATTGATGACTGTTTCCACAGAACTGTCCATTCCATACTTGTTTTAACAAATCTTCCAGGTCATTGAAAAGTTGAGTTCTTATACCAAGTGTCTGCTCTCCAACCCCCTCATAATGCTGAAGACATGGTCCAAGTAAGTTGCTAAAAACAAACTTCTAAGCTTGTTGCCTCCACCAAACACTTTTAACTTCCTTTTAAGTTAAAAAAAAAAAAAAAAAAAAAATAAAAATCAATGCTGGGAAGTGTGTTCTAGATAGTGATCTTGGCTATAGCTGCAGGGAGAGGAAAATGAGTTTTCTTACCAAGAAAAATCATGCCTCAGAATTTTACAATGGTAGGGGTGGTGGGGAAGAACACTTGCAACCTGCTGGTCACCCTCAGCTCTGCAGGCTGCCTCACAGAGCACTCCTTTGTGAGAAATGGGCAGATTCTCTTCTTTTCCCTTGCTTTTCTTTACAAACCATGTTCCCAACAGTGTTTTCCTTGTGGTTTTGATTGCATTTATAGAATTGAGACCCTAAGGGGCACTCCCAGCTACTGCTTCCTTTGCCATCCTGCTTCTGCCCTCTCATCTTTACCAAAATAAGCTTTCTCTGAGGCTCCTGCAAGTTCTCATGGAGGTGACAGAGGCAAGGATTTTGAAAGATTGTTAGAAGTAACTGATGCTATCTGAGGGTTCTGCAAAGTGTTTTCCTGTTTCAGTCAGTTCAGAGTTCACCAAGGGACCTATGGATTCCATGTTGCTTAGCAAACAACTTTGTGCTGCCAACAACAAGAGCAGCCTCCTGCACTTCTAACAACAAAAAGTTGTGGTAGGGGGGAAAGAACTACTTCTAGTGAACTTCCTTGAGCCAGGGACATAGCTCTGTATCCAGAGGCTGTATTTGTCTACATCTATACTCAAGTCTTTTAGACATATTCAGTGTGAATTCAGGAAGGTAAGCTGAGTGCTGCAACACCTTGCTAAACTGTGCTAATGATGTTTTGTTGCACTGTTTTATTTTGGACTGGTTCAGACTTCAGCCCAGGACAGAATCCCTCCTGCAGGCTCTAGTTGCAGAAAATTGTGATAATCGTGATGCTTTACTGGCTGCATGGAAGAAAAACCCTAAATGTAAGTGATCTGTTTGCTTAGTTATCAGTCTTACCAGTGCAGACTTGGTACTCCATCAATCACTGTTGAATTATAATTCTAAAAATTGATTATTTCACTTGATAAGCTCCAGTCCCTGACTCCTGTTGCCATCTGATCACTTCTCCCTTGCTTTCCAGATCTGCTCTCAGCCTATCGCCAGTGGATCCCTGAGGCTATGCACGAGGATCTAGCCAAGAACTGGCCACCAGTAGCACTGTGAAGAGCCCAACTCTCTTCTTCCTGGACACCTTTTCTCCAAGATGTTTTGGGAGCTTGGTTTTCCTGGAAAAGCTGATGACACAGATGGATTTGCTAACTGTTAGTGATAGCTTTCTGTAAGAGAACTGGGTGTTATTCTGGTTTTCTTGGAAGCCCTCTGTGTCCCCGGAAGCCTTACCAGCTCTTCTGCTGGTATTTTGTAATATTGATGTTTGGATAATTGTATCCATTGTATTTTACAGATGGGATTTTTTTTATCTGAAGTTTCACCTTGGACTATATTAGTCATCTGGACTATAATAAATATGTATAGCTCTGGGTTTGGATGGAAGACATGTTTTCTGCATGGGGTGCTGCAAGAAGCAAGAGTTCAGGCTTTTGTGGACCCTGCTTCATGGGTGGGATGACTGCAGATCCAAAGGCAGGGTGCTGTGCACTCTTGGCTGGGCTCCTTTCTCCAGCAAGAATTGCAGCAGAAGTTTGTAAACTGCTCTGTGCTTAGGGGAGGGATGGGAAAAAAAAGGCGGGGGGGGAAATATTGAGCCTGTTACCAAATGTACTTTGTGAAACTGGGCAGGATGAAAGCAACTTTCAGCAAGTCCCCTGTGCTCTAAATTGAGCTATTTTTTGAGGGGAGGTGGAGAGGGAGGTGCTGAGCTCTTCTCGCTGGCAGCTAGTGCCAGGACAGCTGGGAAAGCATCAAAGCTGTGCCAGGGAAGGCTGAGACTGGACAGTGAGCAGCATCTCTTTACCCAGAGGGGAGTCAGACCCTGGAACAGGCCTCCCAGCCCAAGCATGTCAGGGATGAGGAGGTGGCTGGGAAATTCCATTAACTGTGTGCCTTCAGCTTTGGTCAGCCCTGAAGTGCTCACGCACTTGGACCAGAGGCTCTGTAGAGGACACTTTGAAACAGCTTTAGTTTATAAAAATCATTGGCTTCGCAGGATGCGCGGGAAAGAAAAAGTGGAGATGCCGGGGATTGAACCCGGGGCCTCATACATGCAAAGCATGCGCTCTACCACTGAGCTACATCCCCTTGCTGTGCGCAGTGCTTTGCACTGCTAATACAGACATACTCCAGAAGCAGTGCGTCAGGCCCGGCACCGCACCGAGCTGCCCGCATCGCGGCTTGCCCCGCACCGCCCGGCTTCGTGTTGCCGGATACGGCAACAGTTGCGGAGCGGCGCGGGACAGGCGGGCGGCTCTGTTTGGAGCGGGTTCTGTGCCCCTAGAGGCGTGGCGACCTTTGACTGGAAGACGGGCAAACATTTCATTACGTCTGTCCTCGTTAGTATAGTGGTGAGTATCCCCGCCTGTCACGCGGGAGACCGGGGTTCGATTCCCCGACGGGGAGGATGTGGTTTTTACCCCGAGCTGCCATTTTTGTCTCCGGGTGGCCCTGCAAAAGGTGCTGCCTGTGGAAGGTCGGGGCATTCTCGCCGTTGGACACGTTACCCCCCGCGGGGGCAGCCTGGGGTGCGGGGGTAGTAAGGTGGAGCAGGCAGAGCTGCTCTTTATGCCACGACCCTCCGCGCTTCCCAGGGTGCTTCCTGAGGACCTCGCCGGTGGCATGTGGCCTGCCTGGGGTCCCGACCCGCCCTGCGCGGCGTTGGAAAGCAGCTCGAAGGAAAGGGACGGGGAGACCCCCTTGAGCGGCTCGCGAACGGGGTTACCTATGGGTGGGTTGGGCGGAGTTCTACCTATGGCCCAAAGGGGCTTTTCGCGCAGCCGAAATAGCTCA
>JANHGL010014990.1:0-10539 GCA_024611195.1 Ceyx melanurus | reverse complement strand
TGTCATTACAAATATGTTGTGCACTGAGGAAGACTTCTCCGACGTAAAAAGATGAAGAAGGGTGTAACAGCACCTTTAAGCATATTGTGAAGATTTAACAGGGGACCTACTTTGTAACATTTAAAAATTACTTCCAAATATATGTAGACTGTAGCTTGCACTAGGCTATTTGTACCATCAATGTATTTTACTCAGAAATTCACATGATGATGCAGTTTTTAGCTTAAAAAAACCTTACCATAAAATTATTGTAAATAAAAATGCTACACATATATGACAACAAAAATTCACATATGGAAATATAAACGGAAGTGGAATTACTTGGTGCAACAGTTTATCCTATCTCTTTTTAGATCATGTAATTCTAAAGTATGACAACACAGAATATCATTCCTAAACTATTGATTCCAGTTACAAAATAAGATGCTATTTGGTGGGTTTTTAACTCACCATGGAGCTGATAAATCACCCCCACACAACAATGTATTTTGTAGACATTTGTCATATACTGCAATGACCATACTAAGGCAACACATCCCAGGAGTTGGCAGCCATGCTATCAGCAAGAATTTGGCTACAGAAACAGCAATGATTCATCATGCATTCTAGAAGCACTGTCAAAACAGCAAAACAACGCACTGCTATTTTAATCCTTTAAAAGTATCAAAGGTTTTAAAAAAATATTATAAACTTGTTTGTAAAACAAAAGCAATCAAAAAGACCCATTGTTTTTAATAATGCATTTTAAAATGTATCTTTATTCATTTTTTTTCCAGAAGACAGAAATCAGCTATTTAGAAAAAGTGTTAGCTAAGTACTTACCTTTCTACATTTTCATTGAAATGGCCAACTCAACATTATAGAACAGAAGTTTCAAAATAGCAAAACGCAAATCACTACTTCTGAAATAGTTTTAATTTAGGTTGTATTCAGTTTCAAAAACCCTCTGTGGTAATTTTAAAAATAACCATCTAGACACATTTTCATTAATTGAAGTCTATATTGCAAATCAATGATTTTCAAACACACACTCTGAGAAAAGCCAACAGCATATTCAGAACATCTGTTTCACCATATGTGTCACATGTATTGTCTCAAATTCCACAATATAAACTGTTTCTCAGCTACCAGTATCTGAAAAATTGTAAATGGTGGTGCAAGTCCTATCAAAAGCTCTGAAGTCTATTTATTTCTCTGACGAAAGCTCTCTTCTCTTTCTCACAATGTTCCAGTTATATAAAATATAGGGAAACTTTTAAATAACAGACTCCTAAAATTATTATTAATTTATTTCCATCATGATTACATACTGACACTGAAACTTTATCAGGAACACCCTTTTACTATCACCTTGTCAAAGATCACAGAATCACATAATGTTAGGGATTGGAAGGGACCTAGAAGATCATCTAGTCCAACTCCCTGCCAGAGCAGGATCACCTAGACTAAATCACCCAGGAACGCATCCAGGACTAAGTCATCCAGGAATGCATCCAAGATGCTAAATAACATCTACAGATTTTAAGAAGGTGACACCGGAAAGCATTTTGGATCTTCTGCCCTTTGTCCTGTTACACAGACACATATAATGAAGCCTTACCTTTAGAAAAACGACATCATTGTGCTTTCTTTTCTTTTTGCTGCTTTTTCTGATCCTCTGGTTTGTCTGAATCCATTTGGTGACCTGAAGTCAAAGTCAAAACCATAGTGCTTTTTTTAGGAAGAAGATGTGACCTGAGTGCAGCTATTCAGCATTAGTAAGCAGCTATAAACAGACTCCAAGACAATTTTTTCCATTGCTTCACTGGAAAGAGGAAAAGCACTTCTCCAAATTAGAATGACATGGTCTTAGGTAATTTGGTTAGTTACCTGCATGTTCAAAGCGTGAGGTGGTGTTATTAATCTTAGAACGTTCAGTTCAAGGGTTTTTTGCAAAAAGTGCGTGTTCGATGCTGGACCACGTTGCCAAATGTAGTTACCATTGCAGCACACAAAAATCCTGGGGAAAATCTCTGCACTTTCTCCCTTACACCTTCTGCTTCAAGTAAGAGATTTATTTGCCGCCACCCACTCAAATGGTGTTCCAGACTACCAACTCCAAATTTAGATGATGAGGTTGTTATTATTTCAAGAACTAACAATTTTTACGGCTTTTCCCCCATACAAATATTTTTTTATTCCTGAAACGAAAGCAAATATTTTCTTAAAGCAACAGCGTGGCAGGGATAACGGGGAGGGATGGGGGAAGGCGGGGGTGTCAGGTGGAAAACTCAAGGAGCAGACTGTCAAAAAAGCGGGAGGTAGGGGGAACGTAACAGCTGCGAAGGGTTTTCTTCTCACCTCGCTGTTCACTTGCTGGACGAGCTGACATTCCTTCCAAGACTCACGTTCCTCCAGCAAAGGCTACACAGGGGAGAAAGCGCGCGGTGAGGGGACTCGGCCACGGAGCAGCGCCCATACGCTGCGCTGCTCTCCGCGCCGCTCCCTCAAGCGCTCCGGGACGGGACGAGCCGCTGGAAGCCCAGTCCACCCGCCGCCACTAACTCCCGACTCGGCCCCAGCCACAGCCGGGGCCCGAACCGGAGCCGTGCCCTCCCCGCCCCGTCCCGTTCCATCCCGTCCCATCCCGTCGCTCTCGGCCTCGGTGGCGGCACACTCCAGTTCGCTGTAGGAAATGAAACACCTCCGCGGGGTCCCCCGCCCCCGTGCTCTGGCCCCCGCAACCCCGCGGAGAGGAGGAGCCTGCCTTAAAGACGTAAAGGGCCGACCAGCTCCGGGGCGGCCCCGGAGGGGGTTCCGCATCTCCCCTGCCCTAGCCCGGCCTGAGCGCCGCGCCTGAGGTACCGGCGGTGCTCCCGCTGGCAGTCCCGGCAGCGAGCGCGTCTCGGAACAGAACAGCAAGGCGCGGCGCGACGTTCAGCGCCCTAGAAAAACGGAGCTCAGCCCAGGCGCCGGCGGTGGTGCCGCCGAGCCGTGCTACCTCCGAACTCTACTCCGACGGGTCGGCCTTCCTAACGGGCTTCATGTTCGGAGACAAGCGCTCCTCTTAAGTCCCTTAGTTTGAAAGTCGCTTTCCTGTTAACGTTACTGTAAACACCCCATGTCACCCGTCTTTACAGGCAGAGGACTGGCCTAATGGAGCTAATCATCACCATTAAGCACTTCAGCATTTCCCCCCTTACTTGCTTAACAACTGTAGAATCTAACTATCAAGTTAACTTGGATGATTTGAAATATATCTTAAAAGCAAGAATCAAAACATCTTTTTATTCGTATTACAGCACAGCAAGCCCTTGACTGAGGTCTCAGTTGAATGTTTTACTCTCCAAGAGACTACTGGCAGGTGATTAAATTTGACTGTGGGACTTCAACAAGGTGTTTCTACACCCTTTGAAGAGGTTATTCAAACTCCACTGTGACGGGAAAGATCTGAGTAATGTCAGCCACGCAAAATCTGAAAACTCTAAATTTTTAAATGATTATTTAAATGTTTTGTGCTTATCATTTAAAATGGGATATAATAAAAGGCAATACTGCATCGCACTTGGGATAGTTAAAATTAAGCTAGAAAAGTATTTTCAGTATTATAAAAATATTTTACAGCCTATGCTGTATCTGATAACTCATTGAAAGCTTCAAAAGAAAATCTGATCTTGTAAAAGAATAAGGCTCATTAAAGCATGTATTTGAGCAAACCCTCCCATTTACTGAATCAGATGGGCTTTAGGAACAGATTTAGGTAAATAAAAGTAGGTCCAATTAGTGCACACTGAATCTTGACAGTATCCCTTTATACTTTAAAAAAAAAAGAAAAAAGAAAACTTCACTCCTACCCCTTTTGTTTTAATGCCACAACATCATTCTTTCAAGATCAAAAGCTTTAGATCAAAGCCAAGATCAAACTCAATGCTTTAAATAGAAGCAACTCCATTATGAAGCATTACACAAAGAACCTTGAAAGAGAGATATAACAGTTGAAAATCTTAGTATAGATTTTTATTTCACGTAACAGGTCTGCTTGAAACTGGTATCAACAACTTAATCTTATTTTGTAAAGTCACAACAGATTTTCTACTAAATGGTCCTATAAACTGACTCTTGAACTGTGTATGTTACAGAATCACAGAATTATTGAGGCTGGAATAGACCTCAGAAATCATCAAGTCTAACCTAATACCTGACACCACAAGACCTAGCTAGACTGTGTGACTGCCACATCTAATCTTTCCTTAAACACCACTAGGGATGGTGAGTCGACCACCTCCCTGGGCAGGCCAATCCAGTGTCTAATGACACTTTCCATAAGAAAGTGCTTCCCAATGTCCGACCAAAACCTCAACGCAGCTTCAGGCCATGCCCTCTCATTCTGTCACTGGTTGCCTGGAAGAAGAATCCAGCCCCCACCTGCCTACAACTACCCGAAGTTGTAGAGAGTGATGAGGTCTCCCCTGAGTCTCCTCCAGGCTGAACAGTCCCAGGTCCCTCAGCCTCTCCTCATAAGACTTTCCCTCCAGTCCCTTCACCAGTCTTGTCACTCTCCTCTGGACCCACTCCAGCAACTCAGTATCCTTCTTCAAGTGCAGGGCCCAGAACTGCACACAGTGCTGAAGGTGAGGCCTCACCAGTGCCAGATACAGGGGGAGAATCACATCCCTAGTCCTGCTGGCCACACTATTCCTGACACAAGCCAAGATCCCATTGGCCTTGCGTGCCACCTCGGCACACTGCTGGTTCATGTTCAGCTGGTTGTCAATCAGTACTCAAGTCCCTCTCAACTGGGCCACTCTCCCTCCACTCATCCCCCAGTCTGTAAGTGCTGCAGGGGATTATTGTGGACAAAGTGTAGGACCCGGCACTTGGCCCCGTTGAACTTCATCCCACTGGCCTCAGCCCATTGACCCAGCCTGTCCAGGTCCCTCTGCAGCATCTCCCTGCCTTCCAGGAGATCAACAGTCTGCCCCAACTTAGTGTCATCTGCAAATTTAATAAGGGTAGACTCCATCCAGGTCATCAATAAAGATGTTGAATAGAACTGGGCCCAGTACTGAACCCTGAGGTACACCATTAGTCACTGGACACCAATTGGATGTGGCACCATTCACAACCACTCTCTCTGCCCTGTCATCCAGTCAGTTTTTAAACCAGCAAAGGGTGCACCTGTTTAGGCCACGTGCTGTCAGCTTCTCCAAGCGGATGCTGTGGGAGACTGTGTTAAAGGCTTTGCTGATGTCTAGCTAGACCACATCCACAGCCTCCCCCTCATCTCTCCAGCTGGTCACCCAGTCAAAGAACGAACTCAGATTGGTTAGGTAGGACATTCCCTTTCCTAAACCCATGTTGACTGGGCCTGAGCCCCTGGTTTTCTTCTAAGTGCTGCTCAGTGGCACTCAGGATGTTCACTTCCATAGCCTTGCCAGGCACTGAGGTCAGGCTGACAGGCCTAGAGTTCTCTGGATCCTCCTTCCGGCCCTTTTTGTGGATGGGTGTCAGATTGGCCAACCTCCAGCCATTTGGGATCTATCCAGTTAGCCAGGACTGCTGATAAATGATGGAGAGAGGCTTAGCTAGCTCTTGTGACAGCAACCTAAGGGCCCTAGGGTGAATTCCATCGAGAACCATAGACTTGTGAGGATCAAAGTGGCACAGCAGGTCCCTAACTACCTCCTCTTGGATTACAGGAGGGATATTCTGCTCCTCATCCCTGCCTACCAACTCAGGAGCCCAGTTGCCACAAGGATAGTCGAGGATGTTTAAATGAAGAAAGAAGAACAGAGCATAGTTCAAAGAGAATAAGCAAGAATATGAACAAAAAAAATATGCTTATTGAAAACACAAGTTATTGCAACTACCTAAACAGTATTCCCTTGGATCAATTAACAGATTAGATTGTGCATCCCTAGAGAATAATTGATGGAAAACACTAGATCATAGAAACAATGAAACAGATTTATACTTGAAATCCTTTAAAGAATTACACTTCCTCTCATATCAGATGTTTGGAGAAAACCAGGGAAAAAAAAATAATCACACATTGATTTCCAGACCTGCAGACTCTGAGGCTGATTTCAGTTGAAAATCCCTGAACACATAAACATGTGTGTTAGAACTCAGAGATAGCTCCTGACTTCCTATTAGTAGCTGCCCAGCAGTGAAGGAAACTCAACAAGAATTGTTATTGACTTTTTATAATGGTAATGTACCTTCTGCAGCCAACACCTGGGGTTGCCAGGTGCTGGCTGCTGTGCACATCATAACTCAACCATACACCTACGGTAAAACGATTGCACTGTAGCATAAGAGCCAACATGCCCATAGAGACAGACTGCAGAGGAAAGAAAGCAGCAAGAGGAACAGAGGGATGGTCACAGCACACCAGCTGTGCAGTCAACCCTTAACTACTTACTGATGCTTCAGTAAGATTTAGCTCAAGACCAGACTAGGAAATTTTGCTGGGAAAAACTGGGAGCAGAAGCCAGAGTAGGGACAGGGAAAAGACGAGGGGAGGAGGGAGAAGAAGGCAAGGGAGAAAAGATGTTAAGAACATTTTGTTTCCTACTGTATGCTTTCATATTCCAAAAGATAGGGGGCTACGCTGGCTACACTAGCTAAAAGGTTGATTAAACATCCAAATTAAAAGGAGAATGACTCCATCAATAGTCCTGTCTACTATCCACATGACACTGTCATACTTGATTGCCCTCATAACAGAAATTAGAAGACTAGTCCATCCTCCATGTCCTTCTTTACTTGGGAAAACTTTCCTTCAGCGTCTTCTAATGGAGCTGTCCTATGTAACACTGAGAACACAAACATCTGTAGATGACAAAGCATAGAATCATGCTAGGATCCTTCATTGTTGCAGCAGAATAAAAAAATATAACTGAATTTGAAACGGGGAGGAGGCAGCACTTTCTACAAATTGGGTAAAGACAGGACCGATATCCTGGTAAATAACTTAGGCAATGATTTACACCAGCTATTCTTCAAGTCAGATGAGATCACAAGCATGCAATGAACATTCAGGATTGTACATAGCCTAGAAAACAATACGACATTTTTTTCAACAGACAACTGTTTCATTTTAAATTGAAAAAGAAACCAGTTTAAAATTGTTCAGGCTGTGATGGCTACTAATGATATTTCATAATTCAGTGAAAAATAATAATCATGCATAATCATGCACTTTTCATTTGCATAAGCAGTCTATAACTTCATCTGGCCTGTGCTACTCTAATGCTAAAACATTCAGTACTGATAAACTAAGAAGGTTGTTTTATCTAAGGTGAACACCGAACCAGTGTCATTTGGTTGGCTTGCCAGCAGTCCCCAGACACAAGAAGGCAAAAAAAAAATATTATAAAATGGAAAATGGAGGAATAAGTATTTACTGTGATTTAATTTCAAAAGAGCTTTTGCAAAGCTGAGGAAGTTGACAACATATGCAGTTGAATAATTTCCATCCTCTAATTTCCAGAGATTTTATTTGCCTTTCCATTACTGAACTGTACACTATGTATACACACCACACTTATATATTCAGCGCTATGTGGACAGTTTTCATGGGGACAGCTTTATTTTTTTTTCTTTCCTGATTTCACCAGACACATGCATTATTATACAGGAGCCTCTCTGGAGTAACAAGAAAACTAGATTATTGTTTTTATATTTTGGCCTTTCTGTTTAAGAAGTATTCCCATGTGCTGCGATTTTTCAACACAGGCAAGACTGCAATTTACAGCACCTTCCTCTACAAGTAGCAAGAAAATATGTAAAAGATGTTATACTTTTTAATGCCATCATCTATGGAATTAAGACCTTAGATCAGGTTGGCCCTGCACTCTGACAATTTAAAAGTAATTTAAATTCAGACATTTTGAACCCAGAGGACAAAGACTAGGGCTCAAGTTTATTTGACAAGAGAGAATCCTCTATAAAATGGTTCCATGTAACACCAAGATCTTGGTAGGTAGTGGATAGTTGCTGCTTGGCCAAACTATGTAGGATTTTGAAAGCCCTTTGTTAGACTTTATTTATTTGTTTATTTATTTATTGGTAGTTTATTCAACTCATTGATAGAATCAGAAACTGCGTGCAAAAACATGGTGCTGACTTCAGACAGTGCAGTTAGGTACAAGAGACTGAGCTGAAAAATAAAATCACTGAAAAGAATTAGTTCTGTTCTCACTCAAAGCAGGACACTAGGAAAAGAAGGTCAGAGAAAATGTTTTTGGGCATCAGTTTCGTTTAGTGAACAACTCTCTGCAAGTGTCTGAAGTCACTACCTCTGCAAGCACCATAGGAGCAGATGGCTCCTATGTACTGTCAGCAAGAGGTGGACAGTGACGTCACTGAGCAACTGATTGTGACCTCACATCCGTTGCTGTGCAGCACCAGCAGAACCTGGGCCAGTCTGGCTTATGCCTGGAGTGCCACCACACGTGTGAAGAGTGTCCTCCTGTGAGATGTGGGTTATCAAGCCAGATTACTCATAGTGCTTGGTGGTGCTTTGGGGGCTGTTGTCAGCAGCCCTTGGTGACCATCCCAGAGCCATCCCTTGCGATTATTTCCCTGGCCCTGACTATTTGGGGCAGCTGGGCACTGTGGGACCTGCCTGTGGCAGCAGAGGTGAGTTGTGATGGTAAAAGTCCCCTGGGGATGGAGTGGGCAATGGGGCTCAGGGAGAAGGGAGGATGTCCTTCTTGAGGGGCCTGGGTATTTCTTTCTCCTTTCCCCTCTCCTCTCTGGGGTAGTGCGTGACTGTGGCCTCTCTCCATTTTACAGGGTGTGCCAGTGAGGGTGTGCAGCTCCCCAGCCTGCTACAAAAAGCTGCCATGACCTCAGAGTGTGATTGGTGCTGCCCCATCTGCTATGACAACAGTGAGCTGGTCTATGTGACCCCCTGCCTCCACCAGTTCTGCCTACGCTGCATTCAGCTGTGGACAGACAGCAGAGACTCATGCCCCCTTTGCAGGCAGACCATCTGCACCATCATAAACTCTGTTGGACCAGAGGAGGATGAGCTGGAGACAGTTGATGAAGATCCCTCTGTTCCACTGTCTCAAGAGAGTGAGGAGGAGCAGGAGGAAGAGCAGGAGGAGGAGGAAGAGCAGGAGGAGGAGCAGGAGGAGGAGGAGCAGGAGGCTGCAGAAGAGGCAGCAGAGCTGTGGGCAGGGGTCTTCCAGGAGCACTTGCAGTTCCTGCTGCCCATGATGACCTGGATGGATGAGAGGCTGGGCGATGTGATGCAGGGGGCCACCAGGTGGGACTTGAATTATTTTAAGGCTATCATCATCCAGAAACTCTTCAAGTACGGGCTGGATCAGGCGACCTTGACCTGGCATCTATACCCCTTCTTGCTAGAGGAGACGCAGACATTTGTGTCAGAGCTCATCTGTGTCATCCTAGACAAGACAGTGAGGTGATTCATCATCATGCGGAGCTCCAGAACTCTTGGGCTGCCAAGGAGCAGGAGGAGAGCTCAATAACCACCCCTGGTCCTACTGCCTCCTGGAGGGGACTCCAGTCCCTAACCCTGCAGCACAGGAGGAACCCCATGTGGAGCTGGGGCAGGCCATGGCAGAGCCTTCTGCAGATAGCCAAGGTGGGGCCTGCTCACCAGAGCAGTGCTGGCAGTGCCCAGAGAGGTGGACCAACAACGCCGAAGTTTCTCCAGCCATCAAGAGCCCTCGGCACGACCAAGACAAGGGCGCCTCAGAAGATGAGGGTGAGGGGAAGAGAGGAAGGGTCTATCTCAATAAATTGTTCTGTTGCCTTCATTTGACTGAGGTGCATTCTAGTCATTCCCAAGTACAAAGAGTCTTAAATTCGGATTCTGTAAAAAAAAAGTGATTTAAGTGATTTCAAGGGGAATCTCTTTTAAAAACACTTTTGTGACCTCATCTACATAAGCCTTTAGCCAAAGTTGATCTTGAATGTCTCCAGGGTTGGGGCCTCCACCACCTCCCTTGGTATCCTGTTCCGGTGTTCTACAACTGACATAGTAAAGAACTTCTTCCTAATGCCTAATCTAAATCTAGCCTTCCTTATTTTAAAACACACAGAAAGGGGGCAGTCCATTAGGTTTCTGGAATGTGTGGATGACAACTTCCTGTTGCAGCTGGTAAGTGAGCCTACCAGGGGCAGTACCCCACTAGACCTGCTGTTTACAAATAGGGAAGGGCTGGTAAAAGATGTCCTGGTTGGAGGTGATCTGGGTCACAATGACCATGATATGATAGAATCTTTAATATGTGTTGAAGCTAGGAGGACCGACAGCAAAACCTCTACCTCAGACTTCTGGAGGGGTGACATTGGACTAATTTTTTTTGACTATTCAGTATTCTGGTTCAGAGAACTCCTTGGGAAGCAGCCTTCCTAAATAAAGGGGCCCAGGAAGGCTGGGCTTACTTCAAGAATGCAATTCTGAAGGCACAGGAGCAGCTGTCCCTGTGTGCTGAAAAATGAGCCGGCAGGATAGAAAACAGGCCTGGCTAAACACGGAGCTCTTGCAAGAACCAAAGGGGAAAAAAAACAAAAAGA
>JANHGL010014986.1:0-10152 GCA_024611195.1 Ceyx melanurus | reverse complement strand
TTGTTTGTAGGTAGGCTCCTGGAACAACCTCCACAGCTCACAGATCACACTGAACCACTTTGGTGGTTCTGTTCTGTATATAAAGAAATAATTGCTCGGCTGTAAGGAATGACACCGTGAGGTCCTGTGTGTGAGCTTCAGCTGAGCACCGTCACCTTCAGCCTCGCTGCCCAGCGCCAGCACGCACTGGTGCCAGCAGCAGCCCTGAGACCAGCGCTGGCTTCTTCGGCTGGATTTATTATTCATAGCAGTATTATTATGCAAATTAATTGGGCAGAAGACCCGGTGAGCAGCCGTGTCCTGCAGCAATCCCTCACCCTCGGCCAAGCAGGGCTGAAAGTGCAGGGTGGGACAGACGGGGGACACACGGACAGCTCAGTAGCTCCCGTGACTAGTTACCTCGAAAACACCCCCGGCACTTCTCCTCCCAGCCCCAGCACCACGCCCCGAGCATTCCTTAGCCAGAGCAGCAGCAGCTCTCTGAATCCTGGGGTAAACCGAAAGGTTCTGAGGACAAGCCAGGGCTCCCAAAGGGGACACAAGTACCCAGCAGTGCGGCTGGACCAGCTCCTGAGCAGGCAGCAAGCCCGGAGGGAGCCATAAGCGTGCCGGGAGCGAGCCACAAGCGTGCCGGGACCTTTGCAGCAGCTTCATTTCGTAACAGCAGCCGCTTCCTCCTGATAGAGCTGTAGGAATCCCCTCCCTTCCCGTATCATGATGATTAATGCCTGGCTTCTCCGCACTCATCTCAGTGCCACAGCACCATCCATCTCCTCTGCTCGTCGCCTCACCCTCCTCCCTCCCTCACCTCCCCCTTCTTATTTCTAATGAGAAAATATTTTTTTTTATTATTTTTTAGCTTTGCTGCGAGCAGGGAGGCAGCTTTGGGGGAGGGCTGAGTAATGGCAGAGCCTCCTCACCATGAGCACACGCCAGGCTGCGAGCTACCACACCTCCAGCCCGGTGACAGCTGCCTCACATGCTGGCCCAGCCTGAAAAATAAAAAGTTAATGCAACCTCCTGGCTCCTCCTGGGCTTTCCCCTGAAAGGCCAAGGCTTGCTGGCAGGTTTGTCCTCCCTGCTGTTACCTTCCATCCAGCCCCTCTCTCGCTGAAGGTGAGTGGGAAGAGGGGCACCTCAGCTGACACCTTTCATCTGTCTCCTCAGGAAGGTAGTTTTTAAGCCAGCCTAACCCAAATGACCCCAGACCTTTTCTGAAACGCCTGGCGACTTTGGCTGACAGGGTTGGAAGGGGAGCCCTCGCTTCACAGAGTAGCTGGGTTTGTGTTAATTAGTGACCTGGGGGCTTCACGAAGGATCATTCCCACCAGCGGGAGAAAGGAACTAGTCCCTCCCTGGCTACCTGTACAGCAGGATCCAGCACTGCTCCGTAGACACTGGGCAGGGGGTGTCAGATCCACTTCCAGGAGTTCTTTTTCTCTAAAGACAATAAATAAAAGAACAGAAGGAACCATCAGCATGGGGAGAGCCACAGAGATGTCTGGGGGAGGGCGATAATCCAATGCCATGGACTACCCTGCTGCTGGGTGCTCACCTGTCATTTGAACCTTTCATATGGTAATAAAACTTTAGATCAGGTAATAAAACTACAGCAAAATCACCATGCAATGCTCAGTGGCTGCTTGACTGAGCCAGGCAGTCAGGCACAGTTCTGGGGTTGGGAAGGATGGACTCAGCCTGGCCATGTCCAGCCAGCATCACTGCACAGTAGTTCAAACCTATCTTGGCTTGGAGCATTAGCACAGTCCCTGTGGTTTATGCTTATCCTGTCTCCCTTTTAGCCTCCAAATACTTGCAAATGTTGGGAAATAGAAGTTAATAGTTTAATACCACAAAAAAAAAAAAAAAAAAAGAAGCACTTTTCGTCTGAGAGATTAGTCTCTCTCATCTGTGCTGGGAGCTGCCAGAAGTGGATTGACACAAAAATCCCTGGCAGGCTGCAGAAGAAATAAGGCAGAATCGGGTCTCTGTCAATATTTCCATTCTTAATAAAAGAGATTTATAATATCTGAGGCTGCATGAAAACTTCATCACTTAGTACATGGTGCTTGCTACAGCTTAACTCACTACTTTATCAAGTACTTTGAGCTACCCCAGAGTACAAAAGGTGACATGACTAACCCTGGTCTGTGAAAAACACATTGATTGGAGTGTAACCAGCAGGTAATGCCAGAGCATTTACATGCTTCTGCAAAACTGCACTTTGAGCACTTGTTGCTCCACACACAATACCCAGCCCCTCACATCAGACCCTTAACATACAGGTCTTTGCAGCTCAGGCTGCAGCTGGGGCTGAGATTCTTTACCATATAGGACACAGACTGACCTGGGCAGATATATGGGAAGGGGTTAAAAAAAACAGTGCCAGACATCACTGCTGCTGTCTCATGGTGGTGAGATGGTGATGCTGGTGCTGGTCAAGTGCTTTGGGTTGGTCAGATACAAACACTTTGCTGGTTGCTTAAAGCTGCTGGATGCATTTTCTAGCTTGCAAACATACGTCTTTATACCCTACAGACACTTGGGTTTACAACCTGAACTTCCCAGACCACGCACTGTCTTGCAAATGCCTTTGATGTGGTGGCTAAGGCAGCCACTCAGCACCCAGTTACTACAGCTGGAGTAAGTGTAACTTAGTCATATGTCTATACATTTACATGATGACTCCCTGGCCTGTGCCTTCAACTGGTCCCCAGCTGAGGCCACTGGCACCCAGAGCACAGGCTGCTGGACATGGAACATCATGACCCTCCTTTCACATTGCACCTGGAGAAGCAGCAAGTACCTTGCTTTAATACAGCACTATTGATCTGAGAGCTTAAAGCAATAACAATCATGTAATCAGAATTCACTTTTCCCCCAAGAACTGCAATTGAGTGGCTCTTACTGCTTTGTAGAGACAGAAGGAAATGCAGCACTTTGTGAAAAAGGCACACGTGGCCCCGGAGAGGAGAGAAGGAAGGAATCCAGCCCCCCAAACAGCCCCAGAGCTCAGACCTCGGGCAAAAAGCAAAGTATGTCAAGAAAGCAACTACATCATAGTACTACAGTACTGTATAAAATATTTACCTTTTGAGTACATTACCGAAGTGGTTTCTTTTGACATTACATTGGTGCTCTTGTAAAGGACGTGCAGTCGAGAGCAAATATCCATCCCAGAGCAGCCGAACATCGCTCTGGCTCAGCGGCCGCCTGGGCTCCAGGGACGGGGCTGACACGAAACCTGCATTACCTCCTGCTCCCGAGGAGGGGCCGTCCCGGGTCTGCCAGCCTGAGCTGCCACCAGCTCCAGCACAACCTCCGAGCCCTGGCTGAGACGCTCCGAAGTACATCAGAGCAGGAAAACACGCTTGCACGGGAGATTTCTGCTATTTAAGCACCTCTGATCAAAAGCGTTTAGCATCTTCCCTGCCTTAATGCAAGGAAATGAACAACTAGAAAGCAAGATTTTCCTACAGGTATTCAGCCCACTGCAAGCTGTCAGCACCTCACTTCCAAGTCTTATAATAAATAGAAGAGGAACAACCTTTTCCTTGCTCGAGATAATATTTCATTGAGCATCTTGGTTTTCCATTTGTCCTGCTTCAGTTCACTGCTTGTCTCTCCTATTTGCTCTTCTATTTCCACAGCTGTAGAAGGACTCTGGTGACAGTGAGGTGACACTCTGGTGGGCAACAGAAGGGGGACCCACTCAACTTGCCATGTGGTAAGGAAGCAGCATTTCAGAACAGCAGCCTCTTCACAATACAGATAAAAAGAAACCCAAGATAGACATTAAAAAACCCAACTCAAAACACAACAACAAATTACTTTTCAACCACACTTTGAAAAGAAACAAAGTGAGATTGCAGATAAACTGGAATTGATGCCCAGATGAAATCTCAATCCACATGGACTTGGTTCCCTCCTCCTTGGGAGAGGCTATGGTAAACCTACAGACTTCAGCCAAGACAGAAAAGAGGTTTTTTTCAAGAGAAACTCTCCAATTTTTTGTGTGTAGGAACAACACAGATGAACAACCCAAGGGCCAAGGGCAGGCCCAGCCTACCTGCTGCAGGGGAGTATCAGGGCAGGGGCCTCAAGAATCAGTTTTCTCAAAGCATCCTAATAAGCACAGCCAAGCAATGCTGAGGCTCCTTAGAGGGCTAAGCATGCAGCAGAAGGCAACACTGGGTCATCTCCAGTGAGGAGTTGTCCTTTTAGCATGTTTCTTAAGAAAAAGCAACACTGTCCTGCCTTTATCCCCTTCCCTGCTCCCCTTCTGCTCCACACAGACTGTTGAACCCATTGACAAGAAGCAGCTAAACTGGACAAAGACAGGGAGATAATTATGTCAGCTTTGTGAAAATTAAAGGGCCAAAGGAGAGCTTTGTAAGCCCAGATGCTTCATTCAAGGAGCAGACAAAACAACATTTATATAGGCAAAAAAGAGTCTCCATAACAAAGAGAACTTAAACTTGCCCTGATAAAACCTCCAAGAGAACTTGCAGCCTGCTAGAGGGAACCATGAGGGTGCCAATGTCTCTTTGCACTGGCACTTGTGAAACGACTTGTCCTTACAGGGTCACCACCCAGCATCCCACCAGGTGCTCAGAGCAGCAAGTCACTGCTGGAGAAACAAGCCCCATTCTTCCTGCAAGTGAGACACAGTGGGATGGGGTGTCTGGAGGGGCAGCGTGGTGAACCCTGGGGACAGGGAGCAGGGCAGGACCTGACAGCATCAGGCATAGCCAGGCAGCTCCTGCTCTCCCAGCTGCTCCCCAAGCTCTGAGAAGGTCACGAGGCCACGGCCCAGGGTGTTTCAAATGACTGAAACTCATCCCATCGGCTCTGTCCTAGTTATTTATAGGAGCTTATTCTTGAAAGTCTCAGTAGGGATTGGAGCCCTGCTATGCTAAATCCTATACAAACACATATTAACAGCCCCCAGACAGGGCTGGCTTCTCAAGCTGGGATTTGAAGTCCCTGCAGAGCTGGCAAGTCAGAAGCAATCCTTCCCCAGGACTGTGCTGCGTGCCTCAAAATGCTCATTGCTGTCTGTGTCTCTTTTTGTCCTGGGTTTATGTAGCTCTTCCGAGCACCACTCCTGGCCTAGGCAGGGGGATGCCAAAGCACCCATGGAATGTGCTCAGCAGCTGCTGATATAATCTGGCTGCCTGAGAAACACAGTTCCCTGGTGAAGACAAAGCACCCAGCCCAGGCTGGGTAATCCTGCACGGGCAGCGTGCTGCCGCTCGCTCCCGGGACAGCCTAATGCTGCTCCGTGCAGACAGAAGGTCTTCTGGACTGATTGCATTATAATTTAATCCATCCTTCAGCGATTTTTAGCTCTCAAGATTGTTGTTATTTTACACCTCAGCAGAAGTTCATGAGGAACAAAATGAGGTTGCAATCCTCTAGGGGAAGCTGGCAAGAGTCACAAATCCATCTTTGTGGAAACAGATTTAAGCTTAGGTCCAAATAATTAGTTCTTTACCCAGGCCTTAAGCTAAGGAGATGGCGAGTTCATCTGCAGGGGCTGCAGAATGACTTCCTGGGAAGCTGCGTTACGCTCACATTTCTTTTACATCCTCATTTATAAAGCAGAGGTTCAGAGCTGAACCCAACTCACAGTCAGGGCACAGTGTTGGATTCATCTCACAGCCAGGGCACAGTGTGAGTGGCAGGGCAACCAGTGCTCCTGCCTCCATTGCAGGGAGAGGCTTCTGCATGGGACCAGAGACCCCTAGGCTCTAAATTGAACTTAATTTGGATAAAAAGCTTTATTCCCACCTTCTACCTTCTCTGTTCATCAGCAGAAAGTCCAGCAGAGTGGGAGGAGGGTGGCTGGATACCTGGGGAGCCAGGGAAGTCCAACCACCTTCCTGGCAGTGGATCTCTGCTTTTGGAAACTCAGTCATGAAATAACAATGCCTTTAGTACCTTCAATCAGAGGCATAGCTAAGAAAAGCCTTTTGTTGGTGCAAACAGCATGAAAGCTTTAGGAGACATCATCTGGAGCCATCCCTGTCCTCCCATGAGTTGCTCCCTGCTTTCCCCTGACATCCACATCCTCTTCATGGAGGAGACAACAATGCAAAGCTGCTGTGGACCAGTGAAATGCTGGATTTCAGCTGAGTTTTAGCTTATTGCCACAGCATCCCCAGGCACAGGCAGAGCTGAAGGATCCTCCGTGCATCAGTCTGAGTAATGGGTATGTGCTCAGGAAGCATCATTTGTCATCACTGCACTCCTCCAGCACAACAATGACCCAAGCTCTTCCAGGAAGGAGAACACAGTGAAATGGTGCCATGGAAGGAACAGATGAAGGAAACCATCTCCTGAAGACACACAAAAGGGAAGAAATCAGCCCAAATAACAGAAAGCGAGCTACATAAATTTCTCAAGCTCAGCAGGCAGGATAAAGCTCAAACCTCCCTGAGGCAAAGAGTAAAAGGATAAAAACAGGCCCATTACACTGAGCCACTTAAAAACATTTGAAAGTTCCTACCTGTCAGATGCCTCTGCAAGGGTGGGAATTCCACACACATCCCCCTGCATTTACAGAACCTTATTCCAGGACAACATACTGTGGGATTTCAGCTCATGGGGTTTTTGCCCTGATTGTACACATGGAACCTCTGCTCAGGAGTCCCACCTGGCTTCCTCACAAGAGGAAGAGCTGGACCAGTGCAAATCTCCTGCCATACCACACACCCTCTGAGAGCCCCTCATCTTGTCCTAACTTTAAATTCAGTCTCTTGGGCTCAAGCATCAAGCCCTGCATTGCTGTGGAGGAGCCACTGACTGAATTTGTCTCTCCCCAACCTGAATCCAAGGGAACACCTCAGCCCTTCTTAGCTCAGCTGGGGAGATGCTGAGCCCCTGGGCATCACAGGAGGTGTTTGTACCCACAGGAACACTGGGAGTGGACCAGACCACCCAACAGTCTCTGATAGTCCTTCTGCAGAGCGCCCACCTCCCAACCATTCACCATCAAAACACCAAAGTTTGTCCTGGAAAACAAGATCAGTGTGGCTAAGACCACACTGATCTGCTTCCCTGCTGGGTGCCCATCCATGGTGTGGAGTGAGTTGGAGGCCAAGGGCATGTGGTTGTCCTTGGACCACCAGGGCATCTGCTGGAGAGCAGACATGCAATGGACCATAATTGAGTCCCAGAGCTAACAAACTGATTCGTTCAGTGTGTTACCACTTAATTAAAACACCCTGCTTTAAATTCTCGTCAGCCTGAGGCTGTCCACCCCATGCCACTTGCCTCATGACCATGATAAACTCTGTAGAGAGATGAGACTAACCTGGAGCTCAACTGTCCCACCACTAAGGTGGGGAGAGCTGAGGTCCCTCACCCCAAGGAGAACCTATGGAAGATGCAACCCTATCTTGGCAACAAAGACCTTCATGAGCTTCACATCCAAACCCATCACAGCAAAGGATCCAACTGCATCTAGTGTAACCAGGGGGTTAAGAAAACTCAGGTGATGCAAAATTTAACATGCCCAGACATTGCAATCTGATCTCTGTGCTTGTCCATGGGCGAGAAAGAAGCAGCACAGATTTTCATTTTCTTTTTGAAGCTGTTCTCCTACAGCCCTGGGCACACACAGTTGTTCTTTCACCCTCACCCCACCCAGGCTTGGCCCCACTTTTCTGTAATGAGAGCATCCCGTGTCCTTGTCCCCAGGCCTAACCTCTCCACTGCACACAGGGCACGTGAGAACCCAGCAACTTACCCAAAGCTGAGCAGAGAAGGGGCTCATCCCCTCCCATGCTGGCACTGACCTGGCATTCCAAATGAGCTCTTGACTCCTTGGATTTCAGAGGCAGTGGTTTGCTGCCATCAATGGCAAGACACACTGCCTGGGAACAGCAGGTTCAGTGCTTCAGATAATCCTGAGCCATATTTTCTAGGTGAGGGGTGAGCTATGCAGAGCAAAACTCTTCCAAAATAAGAATCCTGCCTCTGCAAATATTAGTGATGCAGGCATCGTCCTGGGGATTATCCACCGTCATGGCGTGTAGAGGGAAGATGGATTTCAAGATGATAATAAGAATGACACACGTTGCTTTTTCCCCCTTTCTGCTGACACACAACTTAGCAGTCACTGCAGAATTTTCTTCGCATTTAGAATTTCCGTTTAATAGCCAAGAAGCTCATGTTAATTCAGATGATCTTTTCCACAGCACGCTAAGGAAGGGTGCTTCTTTCTAGAAGGTTGGTTGGGGTTTTATTTGAGTCTCAGTGGTTGTGTCTAATCAAAAAAACCCTCCCGTGGCTTTGCAAAGACCATGGAGTGCGTGTCCTTTACCACGCTATCAAACAGCACTTGACCCAAGGTTGGGCAGAGTCAACAGTGTTTAAAAATGAGCCTCTTGTAGAAATATCCCCTCCTAAGAGGTGTCCATGGAGCTTCCAAGTCTGCAGATGCAATTCCATTAACATCCTCCTGCTTGCCATCCTGCATTGGAGGCAGACCCCCCATGGCAGTCAGGCTGCCATGACAGGGATGTCATGTATGGGACTGGGGGACACTGGGCTGTGAGGCTGGAGCACCAGTGGGTACCCCATTCTCAGGGTGGACGCGCTCCCTCAAGCTCCACTGCAACCTGGCCTGTCAGAGGGTCGGGCAATGCAGTGTATATTTTAGATGCAGTTTTACTTCAAATTCCATGTTGCCCCAACCCAAAGCTATAGAAACCAGTGGATGGGGACTAACCCCAGCCAGGCAGCCTCTGACCCTCCCAGGAGGAGAGTTGAGCAGCACTTACAGCCTCGTGCCACCCGGGTGACGGCAGCTCCCTTTATTTCTCTCTATTTCCGAGGCAGCGTAGCTTGCAGGAAGGCTAACCCACCCAGTTAACTTCCTCCTCAGTTAAACAAACAGCAAAATCATTACCAAATTATCTCCTGTGCATTAGAGTTGCATATATTCACTTATCCTATAGAGCAGAAACGCAGGGCATTGCTTAATTAAAGCTGTGGGTGTAGAGGCTCCAGGAGCACAGATTTCGCATGCAAATCCACGGGCTGCGAGCGCACAGCCGGCTGCGTACAGAGCATATTAATGTTGTGCACGGCGGGTCCCGCTGTTTAGGAAGCTGTGGTTAGACCCAGGATGAGGGAAGAAGCACCAGAGTTGCTTCATCCCGGGCTCCCCGCTCTTGACAAACTTCATTTATTTACCTAAAAGCATCCCGTGGATGGAGCTAGAGAATCGAAGGCATCTTCACGCTGACCTCGGTGAACGCCATCCCCCCGTTAGAAGCCTCCTTCCTCATTCCTCCCCTGCCCTGAAATAACTATATAAACAACATTTCCAACTTCTTTTTTCTTTTTGTACGACGTAATTCAGGTTATTGCCAAGAACTGTAAATTGTTTACCAGCCTCATGCAAACAAAGACTCCCGACCAGCCTCAGAAGCGCAGCCCTGGGGCTTTCCAGCAAGCCTGAATTCTTTAATTACTTAACAAAAGCTCGATCTTACCTTTTTTTTTTCACCTTTTTTTTTTCAATCCTTCAGCTGTTACCTTCAAAAACCACCGTCCTGGATGCCTTCCTCACCTAGAGACCTTGTTTAGCAATGATTTTGCCAAAGGAGTTCCCAAGCTGAGGTTGAAGGGGTAGCAAAACCAGCATTGGCCAGGACTGGTCTGCTGGTTGCAGCTTCCCCCAAGGGTGGGCTCGAGCACACACATCTGAGCATGGGCATGACCTACAGCAAGCCCAGCCTGCCCCGTGAGTTCCCTGTGGCATTTCTCTCTTGTTTTATACCTTAATCTTTGCTTTTGTTTGATTTTGGCCACCAGGATCCAACAACATATTTCAGAGAGAAGCAGCCAAGTGACTTTTCACCAGTGCAAAGAAGAGCGGGCACTGGGGATACATCAGGCAGCTCTTGCAGGCAGGGTGAGCACTCCTGCAAGACCCAATTCTCCTCCAGCAGCACAAGGAGTGAGCAAGGCACCTCCATCCTACACCTCTCACCTGCCATCTACACTCCACTGCCACCACCATTAGAGAAAAGCACAGCTGATGGAAAAAAACTAAAATTTTCAAAGCAGGCTTGTTTTTTCCATCTTGGAAAAGCCTCCAGCCCCTTTCATTGAAAAAAAAAATAGAAATAATTTTTT
>JANHGL010014978.1:0-71219 GCA_024611195.1 Ceyx melanurus | reverse complement strand
TCCAACTGACTCCCATTGCCTCTTGTCCTGTCACTGGATGACATTGAGAAGAGTCTGGCTCCATCCTCCCTACACTCGCCTTTAACATATTGATAGACACTGATGAGGTGCCCCCTCAGTCAAAATATTTGGAATATTATTGAGGAAAAAGAAAGATATTAATTTGATTTAAAAACTGTTCTTTGTGGGAGCTTGATTTTATGACCCTGCTTTTTAAAAGATTTCAAAATGAATTTGCATTCATGAAAAATGTATTTTAGCAACATAATAGTCAACAATCTTGCTAGTAGTAAGGAATTCCTTTGATGGTGAACTACAAAGTCCTCAGAAGCCTTGGCAGAGATACAGGGTTTTCAACCCATTAATCTCCCTTGATTTTATTTATTTATTTATTTTATCTGAAAGCTTCCCTTCCCAAAACCCACAAAGGAAGAATAGGAAATGATCATCATCGTGGAGGTGACTTTTCCTCTTCCTTCTCTCTCATGTAGTTGTTAGCAGTAATTTACAGTTGCTCAGTTACATTGAGAAGGCTGTGATCTTTCTACCTAAAGTAATAAAAATCAGTGTGTAGGTCTTATTAATTTACTGCATGCTATAAAGGCTAACGAATTGTACTCTACTTAAAGAATACTGCCAGAGTATTTCCTAAAAAGCATATGATATTGAAAGTGATTCTGTTTCCTGTGGCCTTCCTTATTTCTATGGGAAAAATTCTCATATATTAGACATCTTCAACAGCTGTGCTCTGTGCCAGACCTGAGAAGTACTGTAATTTTATTTCAGTAGGACAGAACTTTTTTCTCCTTTTTCTTTGGCACAATTTCAGTTAGAATGTGGGTCTTCAAATAATAAAAAAAGTAAGTTGTTTTATAAAAATCAGATTGTATAATTCAACCAATTAATTTTGTAAGAAATAGTGATCATGAAGAGTGTAGCTGAGTTGTGAATTGTGTTACTCTATGACAGCATCTCACAAAAATAAACAGGTAAGTAAATTGTCTTGACTTGAAAGTTAAGATCAACAAATTTGTTGATGAAAGGTAGCCATAAATAGATAGATGTCAGGAATTACAGGGTAATAATTAGGAACCTGGTCTGTTTAACACTTTCATAGATGAAGAGGTAAACAAGGACAGGGGGTTGTTGAAATCTGCAGCCACTGAGATGCTGAATGGCAATCTGTCATCCCTGTGGCCTTAGCTGTGTGGGAGAACCACAGAATGGTGGAGGTTGGAAGGGACCTCCAGAGGTCACTTGGTCCAACTGCCCTGCTCAGTCAGAGCCTAGAACCAGTTGCCCAGGAACATCTGTGTTTCAGTTTGTGCTCACTAAGCACCACTGAAAAGAGCCCAGAAGCTCCATCCTCTTTGCACCCTCACTTTAGATATTTATATACCTAAGATTCTCATCCAGCTTCCACTCTGGGCTGAACAGTCCCAGCTCACTCAGCTTTTTCTCACAGGATTGATGTTCCAGTCCATCATCTTCATGGCCCTAAGCTGATCATAAACAAATAATGAACAGAAGGAAAATTTGAAATGACCGACTGAGCTGTTTGCTGTGAAATATTCACTCAACTCTATAAATAATATTTTGTTTCTGTCCAGAGAAGGAAATATTTACTTTGCTGGACAGGTAAAATAGAATAAATAACAAGACTCTAATACACTGGATCAAATGAGAAAATAGAAACCATGATGGATGTGACCTTTGGATAAATGTTCCATTTTGTTTGTTACTACTTGAAATCATATAATGGACCTAATAGAAGGTAAGAGCATGGAAGAAGAAATATTGAAGTTTTCTATTATTATCTTTATGTGGAATACAAGTTTTTTTAACAGATCTGATATATTTTATTAGATTGCTTGTTTTCTTTCACTTGTAGATTTTTTATATGTGGGATCACAAATGGGTGTACCCCCAGCCCCCTGTGTTATAGCTCATCACTGTCACATGTGACATCAGTATTGCTGTTTTGCACAGATGTGTCTACATTTTTTTTCCACAGGATGCCTCAGTCTTTAGTATGTGATGAGCTGGTTTTAAACTTTTGTTTCTTCTGATTTAGATCAAAAGAATTAGTTGCACGTGTGAGCCCCTTGCAATACACTTAATGTGCTTCCAAACAGTGCCAGATCACAAATGTCCATTTTATTCCACTGTTAGTCTGCATGTTCAATTTGTAGGAATTTTCCAGAGTCTTCACGCACAGGCCTTATAAGCCAAAAAGTTAAATCTCCATTCTCATAAAGACCCTCCTCAAAAGAACCCCTGGCTACCTTATGTTCCCTCATCAGTTATCATCAGCCTTTAAGGAGGGAGTGTGCTTTGTATTGACATGCAAAACCAGGCTCTGAGGAAGTGACCTGCTGTGTCTGACAATTTCTCTACCAAGTAGCTTTTAAATTAGAGTTAGCCTGTGATTTGGCCAGTCAGCTCATTTGCACATCAATATTCTAATGCTTCTCCTTAGAACTGGTGATGTCCTAGTGTTACTTTTAAGATAAGGTGGCTAGCTTTGATAATTAGAGATACTCGCACATTAGAAAGCTGGATGTGATCCTGGGTAAGAAAGTTTCAGGTATGTTTTGGCCAACTGCATGTGGCCTATGTTATTGGTACTGGTAAAAACTACAAGCTGAAAAGCACATCATCATTTGCCCTGTCACAGGCAAAGACATACTTCAGACAGATAGAGACAGATGACACCAGCAGAACTGTAATTTTACTGCTGAAACATCACCTGCTTCAGAGCACACCTTGTTGTGATGGAATAGCACATCCAAGACAGGCCACCCCTTTAGCACAGCAGATGCAAGCTCCAGTTCCCTTCCAGTGTTTGATACTGAAGCTTGAAAATTTCAGTTAAGGGAAATAGTTCTCTGACGACAGTGATGCTGCTTATTCATCAAACAGTTCACAGGGACAAGTGATTAATTTATCCTTAGGAATGCTTTTAACAAATCTAAACTAGCTCAGTCACCCAGCTACTGGGTTTCACAGTCAGGATCACTACAAGTGATGTCAGCATCTTTGGATAAATAATGAATAAAACCAGCTCCAGGTCTCTCATGCATGTAAAGTCAGAAGACATTATCAGGATGTGGGTCATGATCAGCTGTAAATCCGGGTGTGGGTTTCAAGTTAAAGTCTGAACCTTGGCTATGTTTCAGATACTGACTTAATGGCAGGGTCTCCAGCAAGATTCCATCTCAACACTGGCAAAATCAAATCACCTGTTCTCCTGAGATTCTTCTGTTTGCCTCTGTGATCAAGGAAGATCCTTCTCCCCGGGTTGTGAAAGACAAGAACCAGAAGGTCTGCTTTTAAGTCTTCAAATATGACTTAGTTCTGAGACCTGGGTGGCAAGGGGTCACACTGGTAGTCTCACTGGGACTTGCTTCTAACGTCAGAGATAAAAATAGCTTTGGAAAGAGAGAAGACAGTGCCATAGAATGTCACAGAGCTATACTGCTCTAATTTAGCATAACTCTGAAAGTCTTCACTGGTCAATTTTAAGAGCCACTTGGTAAGCAAAACTGTGTAGGTACTTAGGAAGCACTTAGACTTAGATCTAAACTATCTACGCATCATTTACGAATATTCACAGTTAGCACATTGGGAGCCCATGGAAACACATGCCTTCAGCCCATCACTTTCTAAATCTGTGATAATCCATTTTGCTGAGTACTTATCTTTGCACAGGTCAGCACATTTCTGTCACACAGGCTGGTGGTACTTGCCTGGGCTATACAGCAGTAGATTGTCATTATCTGTAATAGTGGCATAAAGCAGTCTGAATGTTTCAAATCTCTCTTTGCTTCATCTCCTCCATTTACTGTAGGATCTGTCTGGGAACAGAATGGAAGTACTTGCTAACTGGTGTTTGTAAAAGGAGTTGCATCCAGGTGGGCATGTCAAAGATTTCCCTCCAGAGATTAAAGACTATGTGGTGTAAAAAGCTAATCTGGGGGTAACTCAGACAGCTATATCACAGTCTGCATTTGTGATGGCCAACTGTTGGTAGAAATATTTAACTATTTGGAAACACAGTTGACTAGTAATCATGAGCTACAGGGGTCAACTCAGGAAGAAATACTGTCCAACAAAATAATGTGGTATGAAAGTTTATGCAAATAAAAGAAAAAGTGTGGCTGGAAAACAGGAATTCCATTCTGGAAAAAAAAAGTTTGAAATTAACTTTTGTCTTGTGATGCAATGAGGTCTCAAGTTCAACCAGTTTTAAAGGAAAGAAAAAACATCCAGCTCAGCAGATCCAGCATTTCATTAGCTGAGGCAAACCCAGGAAATGTGGCTGCTTGGGAAATTGACCCTGTGTGTTTACAACTTATCCTATTCCCTCTGACTAGCCAGTCCATTCTGGATCCCACAAACCTTTGCAATATTTATGTAAATGACATCTTCTCCTCACAAAGTCTTCTGATGGATGGATCTGCATTTTTCAATTAAAAATGGCTTAAAACATTCTTTACCTGATCTTACTTTCATTTGCATGAATAAGTGAGTAGGTGTAAAGGAACTTTACTGTTCTGAAAATAAGCCGATGTTCTATAGGAGAAGCTGGCAATAATAGACCAAAAATGATATAGCTTGTTAAATATGCAACCTAATCTGTGTCTGTCTGCTGACAAAATCGTGAACCCACTGAAGACAGCAAAAGACTTTCTGAATTATTCATCAAGCTCTTGGTAGAGTGCTAAATAACCTCAGCAGTGCTAAATAACTTAAAGCTAAAGCTTCTGTTCAGCTGAAATACCTCTACAGCAGTGCAAACAACACAGGCAACAAACAGGAGAAGCTGGAACTCACTGTACTACTAGAAAGCTACAACTTAGTTGCCATTGCTGAAATTTGGTGGGATGAATCCCACGACTGAAGAGAGGGTACAGGTGGTTGCAGACTGTTCAGGAGAAACAGGTAAGGAAGGAGGATTGGAGGCATTTCTTGCTACATCAAGAAATGGATAGAGTGTGAAGAACAGCCACAAGCAGGTTGGAAGCTTATGGGTAAGAACTGAAAACCAAGAGTCCTGTTTTAGATGGGACAGAATCCTAGGCCAGCCATGCCTAGGAACAGATCCAGGGGGGTCTGGAATGTCTCCAGAGCAGGAGACTCCACAACCTCCCTGGGCAGCCCCTGCCAGGCTCTGCCACCCTCACTGGGAACAAGTTTTTCCTTGTGTTCCCCCTCAACCTCTTGTGCTCCAACTGACTCCCATTGCCTCTTGTCCTGTCACTGGATGACACTGAGATCACTTGGTTCATGAAGAGACTTAAGATATTGGGTTTTTTTGCAGAACCTCTCTCATATGTAAGATGACTCTGAAAGATGTTAGCAGGCACTGTCTCCGGGACTGTGCTGAAGTGTTTGTGTATGTGCACAGCTCTGTGTTTGTGTGTGTGTGTGTGTGTGTGTGTGTGTGTGTGTGTGTGTGTGTGTGTACACCTGGGGAATCTCATTTGCAACTCTAATGATGCTCATTGTCGATCCTGTCTTTTCCTTATGTTACTTTTCCTGACTTGACTGACAAGAATAATGCCCTCCCTGATCCAATGGAAGTCTTCCAGAGCAGAAAGGAAAATACTGTCAGTTGCCACAACTGAAGCAGTCAGGTATGTATGCAGATGAAGAATGTTACCCATCTGGTTCAGTTTGCTGTTAAAAATGGAAATGCCAATAGGTTTAGATGAGAGTTTAAGGATCATATTTACGGACTTGAATGCTTATGTTCTGCCAAGTCCTTTATGGGTATATAAAAGGACACAGAGCTCCTTTTGCTCTGTCTACCCTGACAGACAGAGCAGGGCAGCAGCAGAGGCAGTTATCCCTGCTCTTCACTTGCCAGCCCACTCCCAAGCACAGCCCTGGCTTTGCTGATTGCTGTTCTTCCAGACAACACACAGGCACGCTTCAGGGGAGAGCATGTGCCAGGGACCATTCCCAGCAGGCAATTTCCACACAGATACTCTGGATCTGAGGGGGTGGGGAAGAGAGAGGGGGCTATGGTATGTAGAGCTGAGCTGTGATGTGCCTTGGGGCTAGTGCATGGTCCCTGGCTATTTTACTTACTAGACATTTCCTGTGTGTCTCAATTCTCTGTCTCTTCAAGAGCAATAAGAGCACTTCCCCAGTTTGAAAATAAGAAGTTTCTTTGTATTGTGTTGCAGGAATAGGTGCTATTTTAAGTACTCACTAGAGAGAAATCCAATTATTTTTGCAGTCTGCTGGGAGACTGGATCCATGGTAAGAAATCTGTATCCCACAATCAAGATTTTGACTGGTTTTCAATCTGCAGTGATCTCTAAATCTGGATTTGTTTGAATTTGCTGTTTGAGTTTGGTTCAGTGTGGTGATTGTGCAAAGTTCCAGCTTGAAACTGGACTGGAGTGAAAGGTGAGGAGGGTTCAACTTCATTGCTCTGCCTTTTGGGTTGCTTCCTCTCTGTGCAATATAAAAAAGTCAACTGGCTTTTTTTTTTTTGGCTTTTTTTTTTTTTTTTTTTGCTTTTTCTTTTTCTTTTCCATGGACAAGGCCAAAAAATGCAGGAAAATTAGCCAGAAGTAGGGAAAAAAATGGAGCTTTGCTCTAGCTTCAGGGATCCAGGATACTTGCCATTCTCATCAGAGAGAGAACGACCAGACTGATATACTATTTTCCATCAATCAAGTCAGCAAAGCCAGGCAGAGCACTTCCTTTGACATCAATGCAGTGGTGACAGTTGTAGAGTTAATGCATTCCTTCTTAATGGAATACCATAAATCTAGGTTCAATGCTGCCAAAATAATGGCTGCAGTTCTCACTGGAGAAGTCAGCTCGTCTCCCTGCATTCCCATGGGCCTAAAACAGTTTGGTTATAGAACTAATAGTAATTATTTACTGTTATTAATAAGGCTTTCTAAGGTAGTTTACAGGGGTGGTTTACGTGTTCAAAGTGATGTTTTTGCCTCTTGGTTAAATACACCACAGCCTTTTAATAACTGCACCGTATTTAACAGCTTCAGATGAACTATATTTCTGGTTTGAAGCCATAGGACAAATTTAGAAAGAAACCATTTCTATTGTCTAGGTGATCCTGCTGTGACAGGGGGGTTGGACTAGATGATTTTTCGATGTCCCTTCCAGCCCCTGACATTCTATGATTCTATGATTTTTCTGGGAAGATATTGCAGTTGTGTCAGAGACTCCCTAAAGGAACCAGAGCTTCTTTAGGGCAGTGTCTTACTTATAAGGAAATACATAAGGCAGTATGCAAATGTGACAGTAGGATACAGTACTGATATGGGAAGGGGAAAAAAAAAATATTGATGAATTCAGTAGCTGTATTAAATTTGGTAAACAAGGTTAGGGGGGGATAAAAAAGGTATACCTGTCAGGAAATCACCAGGTCAGATTTAGAGATACTTTGGAGGTTGACATGAGAGTCAGAAAACCTCTTTGCAGTCTCAGAGAGCTGCTTTACAGGTGGGGTGCACAGCCCCATGGCCTGAGGATGGAGGAATGATTGGTGCATGGTCTGTGCTGCAGACAAAAAACATGATGCTGCTGGCAGCTCAGCATCTACTGAGCATTTATCTCACCATATCATGATCCTCTTCCTCCTCTCCCACAGGAATTGACTTAGCCCCTGAGGGGACATTATTTGAGATTGTCTTACTTGGTAGAGTTAAACAGCTTTATAGCACTATTCAGGCTTTACCTCTCACTTACAAGTTTATTTTGCTCTGCAGGGATCATAAAGCACCTTCCAAATTACTTCTAAGTACTACTGGGGCAGAGCAGAAGCCATTGTGGTACAAAGTCCATCGAGCATAGGATGTAAGTGTAGTGATGCTTTAAACACCTCTCTGCATGGGAAGCTGGAGACAGATGGTAAATGCCTGAAAGGAGAGTGGTGCCAGGCAGAAGGAGGTGATGCACACTTTGGTTCAGTGCACTTCCAAAGAGCAAGCACGTGAGCAGGGTTTCCTCAGAGAGGACACTCCCAGAAAGAGCAAAAACACCTTGGCCTTCCCTCCTATATGAGGGGACCTCACCAATGTACAGGTGGTGACAAGAGCAATGCTCTAATGCTGCCCACCCTCTAAAGCCAATTTTAAATGATTGCCTGCATTTTACAGTGCACTATTAAATTTAGTGTTCTATTTCAACATCCATGGTGATCATAGGAAAATGTCAGCTTTAGTTCTGTTTGCAGACCTAGACTACCTTACAAAGAAAATGTGGAGGATGCAAATAAAACGTAAGCATAGGCACCACCCACTGGCCTGAGGCTGCACCAGGGGAGGTTTAGGTTGGATATGAGGAAGCCCTTCCTTATGGAAAGGGTCATTAGACACTGGAATGGGCTGCCCAGGGAGGTGGTGGAGTCACCATCCCTAGTGGTGTTTAAGGGAAGATTGGATGTAGCACTTAGTGCCAGGGGCTAGCTGGGTGTTGTGGTGTCAGGTCTTAGGCTGGACTTGATGATCTTGGAGGTCTATTCCAGCCTCAACAAGAATTCTGTGTAATTCTGTGTAGCCTAGAGACTCCAAGCCCTGAAGGCATATAATATGTTGATTGATTTTTTTGGAAAGGATTTCTTGTTTATTAAACAAACTACTTGAATTTAATTGGGAAGTAAAAGCTTGATCTTGGCACAACTAAATCATAAACATTCATTTTGCATTTAGTTCCTAAACAGAGCCAACAGTGATGGTCGGACTTGGAGAGGGATGGTAGGACCTACATGCTGTGGGTTAGTTGAAAAATGTTTGTGTTGGCTTGGATCACAGGACACGGATGGAGAGAGTGTAGAACTGTCTCAAACTGCAAAGGCTTTGGTCTGGATCTGTGTAGGCTGGCCTTTGTTCCAGAGCTATGAAGACATACTAGGAAAGCAGCAACACACATTAGGTTGCTGCTGGTACTGTGCTGATGTGAGTGTTTGGCTCCTGGGTCAGACAGGCTTGCATCTGTCCAACTAAGAACACAGGCTCATCCAGACAGGCATGCACTAAATCTGATCCCAGGGCCATTCCCCAGTAGAACTGCAAAATAAACACATGTGCATTCACTGCTTTCGAAAGCATACTGGATGGTAATAAGAATAATAATTTGCAGTGGCTTGACTAGTGTTTTGACTTTTTTTCTTTAGCTTGTAGCTAATGCATGAAGGCATTTCTGATCATAATTATGCCAGTGACCTATTGTCACGTCAGCTATTGCAAAATATATTTACTAAAAAAATTGATGGTGTTCTTTTTATTGGACTGAAAAAAAAAACAAGTGGGCATGCTTTCAAGAATCACAGTCAGTGTACAGTATGTCTGCATTTAATTATGGTGTTGGAGCAATTAACACTTGGGTTCTGCTTTGTTCTGTATTCCATGGCTGATTGTTGAGAAAATACAATTCTCAAAAGCTTGCCATTTAAAATATATTTAGCCTATTTTTATTTAGCGTGAAGGGGTTTACATACAACTGCTTAGGGCTGTGAAGGTTGGGCTAGGACTCAGGAGACCCTGGTTCAATCTAAATAGTTCTTTGTGACAGTGGAAAAATCTTAATTTATGCTCATATCTCTGTGGCTGTGGCCTGCTGAAAAGTAATTCCTTGCTGTAAGGCAGGGTCTCCATTAGCCATAAGGTCCTCACAATGTGTAAAGTATGTCACTCCTTTCTCAGGCTTTATTCTTCGTGTCAGTGACTAATACAATTTACATCAGTTTTACTCACCAGCAGCCAGAATCTCTTAAACCAAAGCATTACACAATGTGCAGCACATATAACTTTGCCCCTCATTCATGAATTCTCTTAAACATCTAGGTCCAACTTAATTCAAAGGGATATTTCTCAAGCATGTACCTTTGATTAAAACATATGCTTGACACCCATTGAAGTTAAAAAAAAAAATTAATAATATATACTAAATACCTCCTTTTTATTATTTCCCCTCACAACTTCACCTTGCAACACTTTCTTAATTGCTGAACAATTTTGGCTTCAACTTCTGTGTCTCAGTCTGCTGTGCTGTGACCTAAAGAACAGTACATACACATGCCGAAATTAACTGATCCCTCAGGAGTGCTCTTGCACTGGAGAGTGAAGGAGGAGAAGGCATATTTGCAAATAGCTATATTTTCTTTCACCAACTTAATTGCTTCTGTTTGGAACTCTTAAAATCCTGCCTTACCATGCAGTCATTTTCAAAGTGAGCACAGCATGACTGACCCAAAAAAAACCCTGTTGCTTTTTTAATATCATTTTGGTTGTGATACTTTATTAATGGTGACTGCAACACCCCAAGGGAGTAACAGTTGGCTGGTTGTGGCATTTTTGGCATTTCCTAGCTTATACTCTGATTAGCTCTGCTATATTAATAAAGGCCTTTTAATATGCTTTTGTGAGAGTAATTTCCTCAGGCTTTCAGGAAAGCATACAGAAAAAAAATCCCGTCACATGGTGTCACACTGACACTCTCCTGGGTCATCACCAGAGCTGTACCTTTGGATCTCCAGTGGGTGAGTTCATGGAGTAACTGATAATAGTACTGAGCTGTCATCATGGTGAGTCCTCATATCTGGACTCCTCTTTTCTGCCTCCTCAGTCAGCCAGTCCCAGGCTCCCTGCTCAGCATCTTGGGCCACCCGTCTGGTCTTTCAGGTATATTTCTGTTTCACAGCCTGATAACTTCAGTGATGCCTCTGATGCAGTGAGACTGCATCCTTTCTCCCATCCCACAGTGTCTTAGTCCTCCCTCCTTGCTCAGCTAGTTGCCTTCTGCCTGTCTTGCCTTCACTTCTACTTTCCCATGTTCCTTGCAATATGTCAAATTCTCTGTATTAAAAACATTGGTCCATCTTCCCCCATACCTTCCATCCTCTCCTCTTCCTTAAAGTCAGAAAGAACAGTTTCTGTTGCTGAACTGGCTTGTTTTAACCTTTGCCCTTAACTTGGTACCTGACTCAGACAAGCCCAGAGGTAGTTATTTTTAGGTGGTACATAGCATGTGGTTGTTGAATCCTCATGGCAGTCACTAGATCTTTGGAAATCCATGGCTTTTATGGAAAATTGGCCATTTTAACAGCCATTCAGTATTAATTTTCTTTTGATCCCTGACATTTCAGTTCAAATGAAAGGTAAAAATATTATAATGGTGGTACAAACCAGGTTAGCACAATCAAAAGGGAATCAATTTTTTTGCAGCCATGCTCACAGCATTTCTTATCCAGCAGAGTGCATAAATGGCACACAGATTCCTGCATAGGCACAGCCCTTTGCACAGTCTTTTGATCTTTGACAGGAAACTTCAGACACCCTTTGGACAGGGATACACTCTCATAGTATTTTACAGTTGTGGATGTATTTTTATTCTGGAGCAAACACTTGATATAGTTAGAGAAAGTTTTCTTTTTCTTAAAATCACATGAATTCCTCAGAAGGAGATGAAAGTACATCATTGTAGCTTTGTACTTGTGGGAATATTAGCCATTTATAACTATCTGGAATAAAATAGAAATGGAAATACAGAGAACATGATGCATAGTAAACAGTCACAGACCTGTAAGACATGTATTATACATTAATACAGGATCAAAAAGCTGCTCTCCTCCCTTTTACTAAGTGTTGCTGACATACATCTTCTTCTTGGTGAGCAATTACTGTATTTACCACACTAGTATCTCACTTGACGTTGATTCCTTACCACTTTCCATAATGTATTTTGTTAACATTCAAGGAGTGATTAGGACATTTTGTCCTACAATATCTTATTATACTTTTTTTCATCTCTGGGAACCTAAATCTACAGGATTTCTTACTCTTGCCCACATCTACCTCCCATGTAATGATGGGGTTTGACTAGGTCTCTAAAATAGACTTTTCCTCCTGGTATGGGAGGCATGAGACCCTGCTTGAGTTAGGAGTGCAGAATTAGGAACCACAGTTTGCAAATTGCCACCTGATTCACCAGATCTCCAGAGATTCCATGCACCAGAGCATGCCCACAGCTGCCTCCTCTTGCACCCCAAAGGGACAGAGCTACAAGAAAGCAGAGAAACTTTCTGCTGCCTTGATTACAGCTGCAGAATGATTTCAAGAAATTACTATTGAGAAATACATCAACGTATTGTTGATGCCTTTGGCCTAGTGAGTGATGATCTAATTTCTGTTTAATTGACCAGCAGCCAATGTACATTTGGATCCAAGCTTGAAATGTAGCTTGCTTCTTATTAGGGTGAGCTGGTCATTATAAATATGAATCATATAGGTTCAGTTAGGGATCAGTCCTGCAAGGTACTGAACACTGTGTGGGAGGGCATGTACTGAGTATACCACCTGAGTATATATATATTCTTTATAGCAGCAAATCACACCTTTTCCCTGATGCTGATCTGACAAATCATTCATGAAGCCCTATCCTGTAAATACAGACATTCATACAAACAAATATGTTGTAAAAGCAGAAATGTATTATACTCAGTGGCTCTCATTCTCACCTGCATTACACTGAGTCACATTTGCAGACTTAGAGAATCACCTGTGAAGGTGGCATCAGTAGCTCAGCCTGCTCTCTGTCCTCGGGCACCAGGGCACACACTGCATCCAGCAGCAGGCTCACGATGCCTCTATGAAGACCCTTATGCAGCCAACAGAGGCAAAGACAAGGAACCCTCCAAAGGATTAGTCAGATTTCTTGTGGGCTAAGCCTGGTTTGTTATTTTTAGCCCATAGCCCAGGCAATGTCATTTGATTTACCTCAATAAACAATAGAAGAGCTTTAAGAGAAGTCAAATGACCTTTCACTTATGGCCAGCTCAAAAAGAAGAAAGTAAACTCTTTTGACTTCTCCTTAGTTTAACTTCTGCCTTGGCTGCTGCCTGTGGCCTGAAATCTCTGGACTCAAAGATGGAAAATGGAGCATGTTAAAAAGAAGTGATTCTTTTATTTCTCTGTAGAGACTTCTCAGGCTCTCCTTCGTTATGTAAAGCAGAGCAATCCAGCTACCCTTTTTGCAAACTTTGCTAATAAAAACCAAAATCAGACAATAAAAGCACACTTTCTCCTGATGCTCTGTTTTCTCTTCCTTTCCCTCTCCCTGGCCCCACCTGGCCCCCAACACAGTTACACTTTCAGTAGCCCTTACTGGAAGCAATGCCAGCTTTCAGTTTTTATTAAGAAGGATAAATCAGGAGTTTATAATAGTCCTTTTATACTTTTAATGTTGCCCATTTTACTGCTGCTTTAACGTTCACTGCCCAGACCTGGCTTGTATTCCATGTTCCCAGATCTGAACAACAGAACACCCCTATTAATTTAACCATGTCCTTTCTATTCCTACATTTCTTAAGAAACACAGCTGTGATTTTGTCTTAATTTCCCTATGGCCCTCAAACATCTTTTGAATCCATACATATATCTGTCTTCAAACTGCAGGCCATGCAAGGACCAGCCTTCTTCCACATACTCCTCTCTCAGGTTTGGGTATCATTCAGCTGCTCATTGTTTCCTGCAGCCTGCTGAAGATGTTAGAAGCAGGGAGATGGGGAGAAAGAACAACAGAAAATCTTTGGTCATGGTAAGATGCCTCTTGGTGCAGCTGGTTATGGAGCCAGATTTCCAGAGATATTTAGGCCTCCAAAACCAGGAGTGTCTAGGATAATTCTCAGAACTACCTTGCAACTAAGCTGTAATTGGTGATACATCTAGTTGACATATCATCTTCCAAACTTAAACAGGAATTCAGGCCAAACTTGAGATTCAGAAAGCCCCTGCTCAGAAACTGCTCTGTGAAGTGCCTGAACTTCCACCAGGACTGCACATTGCTGCCCTTTCCTGAATTTAACTCTAGCCATCTACCTGTGTTTGCTGGCATTCACAACCTCATGTGACTTGCCTGCTTGGGCTAAAATGCCTGCCACAAAGATTGAGTTTGTGATGCATGCCCCTCCTTAGGCACACTGTTCATTAAAGCAGGTCAAAGACTCCTCGTGCTCACTGTAAGACATATCAGAGAGAAAAATATTTGCACAGCGCTGTTCCTGAAGTGGAGATTGCTCCTGCTCTGGGGTTATGCAGTGAGGTACCTCTCCTACCTCAACATACTGATGAAAACAAATAATGTGGTACAGTGTGACCTCCCTGCCAGAAGAAAACAAGCACCGTCATGTACTTAAATAACAATAAATTAAAATCATGATAGCATGTAATATGGTCAACACTATGACTAATCAGTAAAATCAGCAGCACTGTGTTCTTTTCTAAGTGGCAGGTTTGTCAATAGACTGAAAAAAGCCTTTCTGTCAAGACATGATAACTTAAATACAGGTATCTTCACGGAATACCAAAAGTAACAGCAGGCAGAAAGGAGATCTCTTTTACCAAAGAAAGAAAAAAAAAAGTTCAGTTATTGACTAATTTGCTGTAAATCTGTCTTTTGCTTTCTAATCAATTGTTAACAATCAAAGGCCACCTGGCTTAATTGAGCCTAATTTTCAAGAAGCCTGTTCTGGCATTCCTCACACACTGCTTGATTGAAATGAATGTAGGGATAGGAAAACACTAACACTAGTAAAGAAATTATTAAAACCTAGCATTAAAATATCTTTTTAAACAGCCACAAAACATTTTTTCCAGTAGTTGATGCAAAATATGACACCGTGCACATTCAATAAACTAGCAAGAAAATAATCTTTTTTCTTCTCCTACAGTCTTTAAAGAGTACACACACATGCACCAAATCACAGCTGTATTTCTTCTTTTAAAGCTGCAAAGCAACATGCTCTAATACAACCACTTAGCAACCCAAGTGAGAAGTTTTGCACATCCACCATCCTAAAGACATCCTCTGGTATGTGGGTCATGGAAAGATTTTAGAGGGTTTCAGCCTAATAGAACAGAGGCATATTGCAGACAACACCCTTCCTCTTTGGGGCTGGGAAATATTTTACTGGAAGGCTAATTAGAACAGCTTTCTCACTCCTCTGCAGGAAGATCTCCTCTTGTTTGGACTCTACACCTGGCTCTATTTTCCTCACAGAAGCAGAAGAGCAGGTCCAGCCCATGCTTCTGGGAGGGCATAACACTATTTACAGAAGGTGAAGGCTTTGGGGGCCTGGTCCTGGGGTCATTGCTGTGGTCTGAATGCATGCTGCTAATGGGCAAAACCTTTGTTTGATATTCTGCCTGAGTAATTGTAATAAATATTGATAGGTGTGCTCCATTATTAATTTATTTTGGGCAGAGCATGTCTGTGAAGCTGCAGAATGACCTTGACAGAGGAAGCAGTGCTTACCAGGCATAAGTATCTGTGCTGAGGGCATGGCAAAGACCAGGGGACCCTGTCAACACAGATGAAAGATCCCACTACTCAGTGATAGCTTCCTTGGTGCTGCAGAAAGGTATTTCTTGGAGGCAAAAATTTTCAAGTATCACTCAAGTATTTTTCAGGCTTTCTCCCAAATGGGGTCATCCAAAGATGCAGAAGTACTCTGAAAAGAGGCATTTTGTTCCTTTACAGAAGCAATGCAAAAGAGCCATACAATACTGAAAAAAATCTCTTCCATACTCTCTCACCTGTGAGAAAGAGCTGTGGCTAAATTCTGATCCCTGTTGTGAGTACTAAGTATCACTTAAACCAGAACAATGACATCGTGGTCATGCAGGTGAAACTCTGGGATGATTTTGACAGAAACAGAGCAGGTGAGTCCTGAAGTTAGAGAGTAAAGGGTTCACACCTGTGTTCCAGGAAATAATCCACTGTTGATAAGTAATAACCAATGAGCATTTACTCACTATTGCAGATTTGAAGTAACTGAATGCTAACATTTATGCCTATCCTACTAGTGAGATGGTTCATTAATAGTGACAGGGATGCTGGGACACTGGAGCAATCATAGTAGTGTTCTGCAAAAAGCATCTGGGAGAATACCTCAGCATATTCACACCAGCAGAATCAATGGAGACTAATTTCTGCGATTAAAAAAGGACAACTGCTCATTTTCAAAGCTATTTCTCTAACTTGGTTGATTCTAGTCAGAAGGAGAGGAGTTTATCCTAAATAAATGCTTGCTTTCTTCACTTACCTCTTCACATCAGTCACTGTCAGCTTGATATAGAAAATATGGCTGTTAATAGCTTGCACTGGAACAAACATTTGCATAACTGTTACCTCAGAGTCCATAACTCTGAGCTAATTGGCTGATAGTGATTAAAATGATTAAGTGACTGTAATTTGTATGATTAACCAATTAAGCCATTCTCTTGTGATTGGCCCAGGGTAGGCTCTGGGATGTGAGTTTGTTTCCCAGCATGCATGCCATCAGTTCATTGTATTAAATATTTTTTTTAAATACTTGCTGTTGTTCCTGCCAACAGCACTCAAGGTCCTTTAAAGGTAGTTTAATTACTTCATATCATTTGTGTAGCACAGCCATAAATTGAAGGCAACTCATGAATTATTAACAAAATGAATCTAACACCAGCTAGGATAACACAGGATTACTGAAGGAAGTAAATAGGACAGTGAATTTGATCATCCAGAACTGATGGATGACTGACATGTAAATGCAGACAGTATCACTGCCTTGAACAGAAGTTACACTGATTTACCCCAGCGTGACATCCTTAGTTTGATCCTTGAAAACTGGAAGATCACCACAGCTCTGAAAAAGAAGGTAGAGGAAAATAATTTCAATTCCTTCTGGGTAAATGAAGCAAACTGACTTTGTTCATTTGTAACTGCCTCCATGAGGAGTGCATTTGCCAAGAGAGTGAATGAGTGAGCTCTGGTTCTTGAAGGAAATAGGCAGGTGGGCAGGAAGCAATAATTAAGCATATTCTTTGTTAATCTCCTGCTAGGTATACTGAAGGTTTTAATCCCCCTCTTTCCTTCCCCCTCCCATCTTCCTGCGGGTTGCTGTTGCCAAAAGAAGAGACTGCTGTGTTTCCATCTTTTTCCCATCTCACCTCCTACCAGCAGAGAGTTTAAATCCATGCTTCCTGAGGCTAAACACATCACCTTCAACCATGTTACTTTCAATTTCAGCTCTTGTGTGTCCTGAAACCTTCAATCTGTTGCCAGTTAGTCTGGACTATCAGTTCTGATGCTACAACATGGTAGTCTTTTAAAAGATGAGAGTAATATTTTCTTTTCATCACACCTCAGAATGTACTGCAATTTCCTTCACGTTTTCTCATCTTGACTGTTTATTAAACCTCACCATTAATACAAATTGCTAGTATTTTTCTATCACACAGGTTAACTAGTTCCATGTGCATTTTTGTCCCAAACTGTGGCCTTGGTGAATGAGTAAATACACGTTGTTGTTGCTACTGCTGCTACTTCACTGTATTGAGCATCGTTGTGATGCTGACTGGGTATTCCAAATGCTTTAGTGGATAGTTTTGGAGGGTATGATGTCATGTTTTTAGGGTAACAAGAGTTGAAAAGTCAATTATTTCTTGAGGGATATAAAAATCTGAACAACTGCTTTTGACCCAAGTGTTCAAAAAGGCTTTGGCAAGGCATCTCTAGCACCAGAATGTCTGCTTTCCAGTGCACTGCAGAAAAGGTAAATAAATTGCCAATACTCCCACACTGAGCCTGTGGTGGAGCCAGAAATTAATCCTCCAGCTTTGGGTCAGTTGGATGTCATTGTCTCTGTATTGCTAGAAGAAAGTGCCCTGCAGAGCTCTAGGGATGTCTGTGAAAGGTTTCATGAAGCTTCAGAGCTGAAGTTTGTGTATTTGTGTATCTGTCTATCATGTTCCTGATATGTCATTTTAGACTTGACCCTGATAAGTGTCATGAAAGCTTTAGCTCCTGCTGAAGTAAAGGGCTATATCTTAAGCATAAAGAAGAGCAGTAGTTAAGGCTGAGACACAGGAGATGCTGCCTCAGACTCTGTGCATGACCTTGGCCCTCTTTGCATCCATTCCCTGTTGTCAAAGGGAGGAATCACACTTTCATCACTCCTAGCATAACTTGAGGACAAGGCCATTAATATACATAATGCACTCACATAGTACTGAGATGACCTCCATGGGAAAGCTTATAAATAAACATAAATAAGGACCTGATGAGTAAAAGGCTGAGACCTGCCCAGGCTTCAATGAGACTTAAACAGACCACACAGAAAACGCATCTTAAAATAGACTATTTGAAGGTCATAGCCTCCTACCCTTACCTGTCAAGACCTGAGTGGAGGCTTTGCCTGCAAAGTGATGGCACTGCTGATGACATCAGCATTCTCCATGCAGGTTTTGGCAGGTGTTAGCCATTCGTTTCACCTTTGCTGCTGTTCACCCAGGAATTTCTTCAGAGGCATGACTTGTCGTGTGCTTTCATGGCAACTACCATTTGAAAAAACACATTTCTGCTGAAGATCTGCTGCCATGATATCAGAATTTGAGAAAAGACAGAGCCTCTAACTGATTATATTTTTTTTTGACAGGTTATAAAATATGAAAAGATGGTAAAATTTTAAAACTCATTTTTAAATATCTATCTACAGCCAAGTCCAGTTGGCCTAAGGGATCAATCAATGAAACATTGCATAGAAATGCTGAATTCATGTTATCCTGGATAATCTATATTTCAAAAATGAGACTGAGCTCTTAAATGACCCACACATGGATTTGATCTTTTCCTCCCTTTTAACTTGCACTTCAGTAGCCTGGCTTTAAAAAAATTAACTGTTTCAGTAATGTGGGAGTCCTTTCATTCCTACAGTCTTCTGATTAGTTCCAATAAAACTGGATAGTAATAAAGTTAAAATCCATTAGTGGGTACAAGACACACAACAGAACTCACGCTGGTATTGAAATTTCCAGATTTGATATTTCCAGAGCCCCAACACTCAGCAGATGAGTCAGATCCCACGCAAAATAATTTCCTTTAAAATATCTTATATAAAGGAATCTCCCTTTTTCTGAGCTAGCCCAGGAAGGGTTGCCAGTCCAGACCAAAGGTCTCAAAAACTTTGTCTCATTGCTGGGCAGCCAACAGGGCTGCGGGGGAAATGTCCCCAGGATTTTAGCACCCCGGCTGAGGAGGAAAATCACCCTGGCTTTCTCATTCTCTGGTTAAATGCCCTAATGGCTCAAAAAATCTATAGCAAAGGACAGGCACCCACCAAACCTCCACCATCAGCCGGGTTTAAAAGGGAAGACAGATTAACACGGTGTGTAGATGAAGTACAAACCGCTGACAAGTGCTCGGATCAGAGGGTTTCCTCACAGGAAAAACAGTAGACTTTCTCCTCCTGAGGAATAATTGGAGGCCTGGCAGGTGTGCCTGGTGCTTAAAATAAAATAAAAAATTCCATGACTGCACTTTTCAGTGAAGTCCTCTTTTCCTGGATGAAAATCAATTAACTCTTCACTGTGCCTTGAGGCTAACAGACAGGAAAGAGATTAACAACAGGAAAAGAGAATTCAGCTTTATTGTCCAGCAGCATAGGGCTCCCCTTGCTTGATCCACTCCATGAGTCCTCTAATCCAGGGTCGTCTCTACTGGGGAAGTCCAAGGCATTTAAGCACATGCTTAACTTCAGGCCTGGAAAGATTTTTCAATAGCCTGGTGGAAGTCTGGCATTCACCTCTCCTCCTCCCCCCAGCTTTAGGTGGGAGTTGCAAACCTAATTGTTTTCTACCCCTTTGAACATTTCCACTCAACATACTTTCCTAGCCAGTGAAGAACTGCTGAGCTGGGGCCTTCTGGAGTAACTGCTCCTTTAGGGGAGCTGCTTGTTAGCCCTCTGTCGTCTGCTGGATGGCTTTTGTCCTCAGGCATAAGGGTTTATTTGCATGCTTAGGAAAAAATCTTTTAAAAATTCAGTTTAAGGTGATGCTAGCCATTCTTCTAGGCAATGCTCTTATCTTTTTCAGTCCCATTAAGTACTGGACTAAAATGAGGGTCTGTGTCACACTGTTTAGGCACTGTTAAAAAAACAAAAAGTTGCCTTTAATTACATTGACTACCTTTCATTTTTTAATTAAGATAAAGGGTAACCAAAAGGACAATGTCCCATCTTTAAACTAAACTTGGTGCAGAGTCCTATTATTTGCTGCTAAATTAATCTTCTCCTTAATGTTCTTAAAATAAGAAACATTTACATACTCTTTAACATCCTTAGCTGTTTCCAAGCTCTCCATCTTCTATTACGTCATCTTTGAGATAGGAAAACAAAATAATGTTGTTAAGATATATATCATGCCACTATAATAACTCCTGTTATTATTAACTCCTCCTTGTTATTTCCCATGCCACAAGCATTGGCAGATATGCACTTAATTTGAGGTACAGATATCGCTTCCAACACTGGTGTGACTCCCCAAGGTTTATCTCTATCAGATAAATAGGTTTGTCCCCCTCCCCCTTCAATTCTAGTTTAAAGCCACTAGGGCCACTAACTCTTAAGTCTGATCACACAATTGCATTTTACCTGCTCAGAAAAGGCTTTTTCCTAAGGTCTTATAAAATTACCTCCAAAATTAGTGTCCATGCCTTATCTAATAGGACAGATGTATGATTCTTTAAATTATTTTTATATGATCCCTGTTTAAATTTAAATCATTAGGCCACACCAGCCAGAAGTACAAAACTCATTATGAAAGCCTTTATAATCAACTTGCCCTTAAGTGTTTATACAGCCTACTGACTTAACTAACTTAATCCAAAAAGCCTAGAATATGTTGTCAGTATTCCCCTTTCCAAATGCAGACATTCCTGCTCTGCGATCAGAGCTGCCCATGATATTTATAGCTGCTCTCCATGCAGGGGGACATCTGGGTCTGAGACCAGCTCAGCCAGCCTGGATGGTTCCAAATTTACATCTCTATTCTGAGCTTTCGAATGCACAGCTAATAAAATAGAATTACATTAATAAAACAGAAGTTACACCTCATTGCTTGGGGGTTTCTCTGGTATTGACTACCTAGAACAAGGGAGGTCAGAAATTACTCTCCTCCCTCTAGGTCCTTTACAAGCTTTGACTGCATGGATTACTCACTGTGGCAAATGAAGATCAATTAAACCACCACAACCAAATGGTCAGAGAAGAGCTCCCTGAAGAATAATGTCATGAAAAAGTTTCTTGGAGACTTGCAGCATCTTATCAAGACAACAATACCAACTCTATGACCAATAGACACTTTGTTATAGTAGAGAGTTAGGATTAATATCTGAGGCAATTGCTGTGGTGTCTACTCCAGCAATTATTTATATACTCCAGCAATTATTTATATATGCACACACGTAGGAGATGGTGCAGGAATAGTGGAGAAATGGCACACAATGCCTCTTTGCTTCCCTAGCAATGTCACACTTGAAATATGAAGCACTCTCTGAGCTGATGACTTCCTTGTGCTGCTTATACATTATCCTGCCTGGTCAACAACCAAGTTCTGTGCCACAGTACTTCATTATTTTAATTAAGCTTATTGCAAGAGTAATCATCATTGCCATCAGTATCAATCACCAGTAATATTTCCAGTGATGCTGGTAAGTGATGAAGGTCCTAACTGACAATAAATAATAATGCTCCTGGCTTGAGCTGACACTTCATTGGACTTTGCTGGGTTGCTCTAAATACTCCAGGGCTTGCTACAAAAAGAACTATTTATCTGTGACAAAAGCTGAATCTACATCATATTTGCTTTGACTTCCCAAATGGATATGTCCACAATATTTGCAAAATTTATCCTTTTGATTATGGCAACTACCATGTCTGAAACACATTTTAAAAGAAATTAAAGAAGTCTCACTCATCTGCTGCAGATGTGCTTTCCCCTGTATCCTGAATTAATATTAACTTGAGTAATTTATTTTCTTGGAAGAAAAGAGAGAATAAAGTTGTTTTGATTGCAAAAAATGCTTTTACCGTTACAAGGGAAAAGTTGGAAGGGACATCTTTTCACTCCAATCTAAATAATACCACAGCATCATGATCTGATTGAAACCTATAACTTACATATTTAGTTCATAAATAAACCATCAGTACATTTGCTTATCCTTGTCACTGTGCTGCTATGATTTAAACAAAGACATTTCTGGCATTTCAGTAAAGGCCTTCTGATTCTTATTTCTTTGTGTACTTGTTAGTGCTCTGAGGATGAATATTCAGAATTCAGCAAGAAGAGATACATACAATTGTTCCAGAAACAAAGAACTTAAAATATCAACATAATATTTCCAAGAAGTTTCCAAATATTAATATCACGGAAAATAATCCTGAATTATCTTTTTACAATCTCTCATAAAAGAAACAAATCCAGGACTAGTCAAGAGCTCTCATCCACTTCAGCAATAGCCAAGCTCAGCTGTAAGAGCTGACAGTTCACCCTTCTTTTTTCTCTCTGTCCTTCTTTCACCTCTTTCCTACACAAGGCAGGCACTGAGCAGATGTCACTGAGGTCTTTGATGGGTGATAGCACCTTAGAGCATGTGGGGGATGCAATTATTCTATAAGCTCCAAAATAAAACTTGTTGGAAGCAGCCATCCAAAGGGTTGTGTTACAGCACTATGAGCAAGGGCACGCAGCCATCCCCCAGAGCCCCTCTGGAGCTTTGGGGTTGTCAAAGAGCTCAGCTCTCCCCAGAAGGCCAGAGATGAGTCTGAGGTGGACTCCTGCCTCCCACCCAGGACTGGCTCTCCCCACCCAGGAACTGAAGGAAAAGGGGCATGCAGGAAGGGCTCTCTCTCTCAATCTCTCTCTCTCCCTCTATCTGCCTACCTGTCTACCTATCTACATGTCTCTGCTTACTGACTCACTCCAAAACCCAGTGTGAAAATGCAAGCAGTGCTCTTTTTCTCTTTAAGAGGTGGAACAGCCCAAGTGCTATTCTGATCCATCTGTGGCTGTTCACTGCAGCAGGTATGCAGCCTGCTCCACCTGGGTGCTTATGGAAAAGAAAACCCTTGGAGGTGAATCTGCTGGGCTGCATCAGGAGCTCATCACACCCTCTATTTTCTGAACATAAGCACAGTGCAGTTTTGCTATGAGAGACAGTCTGTTTCCATCCCTCTGAGGACTGTGAACACAGCAACTGAAACACTATTAATATTTTGAAGCTGTGCTCTGTGCATAAAGCTATCATCGCTTCTCTGAATGGAAGTTGGTCTTTCCATTTTTTTCCACTTCAGTGCTGCATCCCACCTTCACAAAGATGTCTTATTCTCCCAGTTTCTTCTCCTTACAGGTGTTAGATATGCCATATATCTCTTTCTATAGATCATGTCACAGTGAGCCATGCTCCTGGTGCTTTGGGCTCTTTTTAAAATTACATTTTACACATCAGTAAACTTGTAATGTAGGAACTGCTTTCTTAGTGTTATTTATATCCCTGTGTAGCAAAAGAATTTGTCAGCGAGTAATATGAATGTTATTTATCTGACGGCTCAGCTTTATTGACTGCTATATTTCATATCCTTCAGTACTTTTCGGCAAAGGAGTAAATAACAGTGCTATTAACCTCTAACATCAGTATAAAAATAGGGAGTTGTTAAGGGGTAAATACTACTTTGATGATTATTACTCCAGTTTGCTTCCTCTGTAAAAAAATGAGATCCCTTTGTGGATCTTAAAAAAACCCCTAATTTTACTGAAGTTGTAGACAGTTCTCTGGCCACCAACTCTGGATAGTTTCTGGTACCTTCAGCAGTAAATTAGGAATATATCATGCTTCATTCATCTGACTGGATAGGATTGAAATAAGAATATGAAAATTCTGAGCAAGTTAAACCAATGTGCTTAGGGCTGTGTTGACATCTCTCTGTGATGCATCAGTGACTCCTTTCTGTGACTCATTCTAACCTCAGATAAATACCAAGCAGGCTTACAAAGGGACCAGACCTATTACTGTTTAAACAGCAGAAATCTCAGACAGTAGCAGTGGGAAATTAGTTAATTCCGAAAACCCTTAGCCCTTTCAGCAAGTATTTAAAGACACACAGGGCTCTCACATCCTCAGAAATCTTTTTACATCAAGCTTCCTTTGCTTTTAAAAATCAACAGATATGATATATGTAAATACCTTGGAAGAGCAGGGTGCCAGCACTTCACGTGGGGTGTTCAGCATCTTGCAGGATCAAGGCCTTTGCATACAACTCTGAATCCCCTCAAGTGGCAATATTTCATTACAGAGAAGGAAGAGCAGTAGAAGTGGCATTTCTGTTTCTATGGCAATTGTAGCAGCAGGATGCATAAGGGCTTGTTATTCCAGACAACTCTGTCTTCTGATGCTGGATGCAACTTTCCTCTTTAATATCTCATCTTCTTCATCTAGAAAAAAAAAAAAAAAAAAAAGACTGGTAGCTTGAATTGATTTTCAAATATATAATAAATAACTTTCACAAATCTTTTAAGAGTTCTTTGATTTTCTAAAATGTAGAAGAAAGACACGTTGCTCAGTCCCCTGCCAGACATGCTCAGGACAGCAGCACACCAGGGCACCTCTGAGAGGGTTTCACTGAAGAGAGCTGGTGCCTGATTCTCCCTTGGTCTGCTAGTGCAACTTCATAACCACAACAACCAGGATCTCTCTAGTGCAAAAGACACAGTATCAAGGCTGTGTTTTATTTCTGGTGAAGTCTAACACACACTGGGCATGCATAAACAAATATAGGAAGTCCACCTTTATGATTGTTTTCGTGGCTTTTTTGTTTTGAAGCTTTAGCTTATCTTCTGTCATTAACGGCTAAGTAATTTTCATTTTTCTCTCAGGCTCAATTTAGAAATAAGTTAAAAGAAATATACTTTTAAGAATCAAGAAAGGAGAAGGATGCTGAAAACTAAAAGGGGATGTGCAGATCATTAAGTTTCTGAAAAAGTAATAAGGTTCTAGTGTATGCTTGATGACAGCAGAATTTAAACAAAGGTGTGCCGTTAAGATGACAAAAATTGGGTGGGAAAACAAAGAGAACTTTATCTGAAAATAAATAATGACCTCTACAGAAAACAGTCTTTAAACAATGGGGTTTTAATAGCTTATTAATTTTTAATCAAAAACCTTATTTGTTTAATATACACGCCCCCCTTCAATTTTCCATTAGAAGTTGTTTGCACTGCAGTAAATTGAAGCATTCATATAACACTGTATTGAGGTATTTTGCCTGGCATTTGTGGTGTGTCTTTTTGTGGTGTTAAAGCTCTGATGAAGATTGTGCTTGCTTGATTTAATGTAACAATACACTGTGTACTATTTACTTTTGAATTATAGTGACACCAAGCACAGTCTTTGTACCAGTGTGAGCATCTTACTGTAACACATTTTCATGCATAGATATTCACTGAGCTTTCTCCAGTGCCAGCCTCAATACAACAACCCTGGGAGTGGGAGAGAGGTGTCAGGGAGATGAGGGTTCTCCAGCCAGATGCTGGATGGGAACACAACTCCATGGTTACTATTCCATCCTGGGAGTTCTGTGCCTGTTCTCCACTAAAGGATTTAGTCAATAATCACAGGACCATGTGTCCTGCCCTGGCACAATTCACAGTAGTGCCAACAGTCCCCAGCAGAGGTGTGTTCTGTGGTCTGGGCAATGCACTGCATGTTTTTCTCTTAACTTGTCCTTCCTCGAGTCTCTCAACCCAATCATTAAATCTGCCCCTGTGTGTTGGTTATAAAACCTTTGCAGAATTTATGACTCTGATAAACATGCAGTGCGTTACTTCCCTCTGAGGTGCCTGATTTTCAGTAAGGAGGGAAGTGATCTGTATATATTTACAGGCTGTTTCTTTGCCAAAAATATCACAGAAATAAAGGACACTTTTAACAGATACCAAGCCTGTCAATTTGGCACATTAATACTCCTGTAACAGAAATCAGTGGTTTCACACAATTCTTTTTTTTTTTACTTTAAGCCGTTTTGCTGCCACTGATAGACAGCAAATACACATACTCTGCTTGTCATGCAGTGGCCAGATTTTTTGGCTGAGGTTAGGGAGTTGGCTGGCTACCCACTTTGTGGCTGTACTTGTGGTGTGCACAACCCACATCACCCACTGCCCTCCCCCTCCCTGAAACTCAAGCTGGGGCCTTTATGGTTTGTAAGCAGTAATTCTAGGAGCTGAGCAGCTATCAGCAAGCTAGCCCAAGCTGTGCTAAGCTTTCCTCAGTTGGAAGTTGTTCTATGCTATATATCACTCAACAGATCTATACGCTGTGGCGCTTTAAAGAACAGAGCTCTGTCTTAACTTGTAATCATTTTCTTTGAACTCAGATACTGTGAGAAATGCCAATAAACCCAGCAGAGACTATTTCTTACCGAGAAAGTGGGACTGAACAGGAATGTGAATGTGAACAACAGGCTCACAGAACTCATAAGCAGTAGGGTTGCTGGAGGAGGTAAAGGGGCACACACGGCATTTTGGTGAGAAACAGACTAATTGTCCTGATCCAGATCACTGGCACTGTGTAAAACAAACATGTAAAAATGGAAATGTGCAACCGTTGTGTCGCCGCATTGTGCTCACTCACATTCAAATTACTGACATGAGGGCATCTACTTGGGAGACACAGAGCACTATTATACCTCTGTTGAATCTGTTGATGATTTTTTCAACAGCCTGAGAACACAGAAGGTTACAAGAAAGGAACAGCAAAAGGGACCAGAGAAACTGGTTTACAAATCTGCACGGACTGCACACTCAAGCAAAAACACACAACTTTGAGAATGGGGAGAGAAAAAGCTTGAGCATCAGCTTAATTTCCTTTCTGTACATCTAATGGATCCCAGGGAGAAACATTACATCTGATCCTCCTTCAATTTTGAAGGGGTTTTCTAACCAAACTCGCATCCAAATGCTGCTTTTCAGGCCTATATTAATACATGGCTGTGTGTATTTACAGTAAAGCTGCATAGCTGTTCATAGTCACACGAGCAATGCCTCATAACTGGCTAACAATTTAATGAGACACTCTGAATTTTACCTAAGGTATTCTCACCAGTCGGAAATCCTGTTAGATTTACAAGTGTCCATCTGTTAAAATCCTCCAGAGTCATTTTAGATGCTACACTGTTTGTTGGGTTTTGACCTCCTTTGCTGTGATTGTTCAATTAGTTTTGTTGTGTTCAGAGCACATTTGTGCTGTACCTCTTGGAAATCGCAGTAGGAAAGGAACAGACATTTTTAAAGCTCCACTTTGATGAAATTAAAATGCCATCCAGGATGTGGCATACATTCCTGCTTACTTATTTTCCAGGAAAATGTAAGCTAATGATTCCTCTGTCTTTTTAATGTGGCTGCCATTATAAGCAGAAGGGTTGCAGTGCCTAAACTGAGTTTGATGCACTTTTATTAAACTTCTTTTTGTCCTGTTAATGCATCTTGAAGGCATTAAGTGGGATCAAGTGGATTAAGGTTTCAAGGGTTTTGAATCTATTCATAGACCTGAAAATGACACTGTATTTACTGTTCACTTTCTGAATCAGGTAGCTTATCCATAAAATAGGCATAATATATATGAACTGTGTGGAGAGAAAAAAAATTGTGCCGCATTTGAAAATCTTTGGGTGAAACAAATGTCAAATTCCAAAGCTGCATCTCTTAAAATAAACCCAACCAGTTCCAGTTTCCCTTACTTGTTAATGACACCTAGTCCCTCCCTTAGCTTTCCTTCCCTCTGAAAGCAGCACAAGAACAAAATTCAACCCCTGCTGTCAGAAGAAGCAGATGACAACAGATCAGTGTGGCTTACACCTACACTTCATAAGCTCTTCTGGCAGAGGCACTCAGCCCCTGCCTATAGCACACAGCCAAAACGGCTCCACTTTGTCCTGCACTGAGACCTCTCTACAGCTCTCTTATCTACACAGCTCAAGCAAACACTGCAGCCATAAAATACACCCCCTCTGTATGTTCAGCATGCTCTGCCTGAAAAGTATATTGAGCAAGGGTTACAACAATTGCATCATAAGGTCATAAACTTATAATTAACTGTAACTAAACACACAGAGCTGGTTCTTCTCCCCCTGCCTTAGTGAGGAACTTTGTATATACCCTTTTCCCCCTCTCTTCTTCCCAGCTGCTGTACAATGGCTCAGTAGCATGGGAGGACCCTTGGGCTGGCATGTAATTCTAAATCTTCTGGAAGACGGCCGTGCCTTTTGGGTAAGATACTGTTACATTCATTTTGTGTGACTAGAGCAATGAGGTTGGTCCCAGGGTGCTAGGGGCTGTACAAACAGTAAAAAGATTGTCTTTTCTCTCTCTTAAAAGACGGGAAACAAGGGGTGAATAGGAGAGCAGAAGTACCTTCTATAGGCAACAGGTCTGATGCCCTTTTTGTGTGGCAGAGCAGAGCTTCAAGACAGTGTTCAGCAGCAGATGAGGTCATTTGGTAAGGATTTAGAGATGTACCTTCTGTATCTGAAAGAAAATAGATGAGAAAGCACAATATTTTTTTTTGAAACACATGCTGATGGTAAGTGGGCTCTGGAAGCAATCGGAAGGGATGTGAAAGAGAGTGAGCAGATGATGTGAGGGGCCTGAAAATGCAGGAGTGTCACAGGCTGAGGAGAAATATGATGGAGTCCAAAGCAATGGACTGAGGAAAGAAACCTGACAGCAGCATTCTTGATGGCCAACAACCAGCCACAAGTCTGCTAGCCAAGGCCAGAAAACAAAACAGTCCTCCCCCGACATCTATACCCACGCTGTGCATGGGGAATGTTTGGGGCTGAGCCAATGCTGCTGTTGTAACAGTCAATAGATCTGGATGGGAAAGATTGATTATTGAGGGGTTTTTTCTCTGCATGTATCCACAATGCAAGGACCGAGAGAAAGATGCAGTAAAAAAAAATAGTATCTGAGTTATGGACTAAAGTATGGACAGGGTGGAGATGTACTGCACAGTAATTACATAAGGAAATAGAAGGTAGAGGTTTGAGTCCAATAATATACTGAATCCTGGGTGTACTTGCATTTTGAGAACAAGCTGACTGGTGGGATAGTTCATATAAAGTGATCATAATGGGGTTTTTTGCCTGTGAATTTTGTATTGATGGAGAACTAAGACCTCCATGTTATGTTACCAAGTGTTGGACTCTGAATCAGCATCCTTTTTCATTGAGACATGCTTTATAATGTATCATATTTATATATTTATAGTAACTAAAGGAACCAGAGAAATACAACATCCCACTCAAGCTATGCTGACTGAAAGTAAAAGGGGGTAGGGGCAAGAATCTGCTCTACCATGATCCTGTTATTCATTACAACTCTATCCCTAGATTTTCTTAAATTTACTACTTCAAATTCACACTACTCTGCCAGTTGTGAACTCTACATAGATCTCTGGATATGTGAATTTGGTCCAGTGAATTTAAAAGAGCCTAAGTAATTACCCAGGCGCCAAAATAGAAGAGTTAAGCAATAAAAGACCTTAGTAAGTGAACATTAATGACAATAAGTAACAGGCTACATTTTTATTTCAGATGCAATCCCTCAGGGAGCACATTATGTAGCTGTGCCATTGCAGCAGGAGCCTCCTGAGGCACTGTAACTCAGCAGCACACCTTCTCCTCTCCTATTCCCTCAGGCAGTCAGTTACCTCTGGCCTAAGCCAGAAATAAAATAATATTCCACCCTTCCTCTCCCAGCCCCCTCAAGCCCTCACCAGCTCAGCTGAGCTGGGGAGCAAGAACGGACCTCAGGCTCATTTCCCACCCTCCAATTTCTAATCCCCAGAGAGGAAATAAGCAGATGTGTGGCCCTGCTTGTTTCATGCACCTGGACAAAGCCAGGGTAGTCCACGTGGGGTTGTAAGTATGTTCTTACACCCTCAGGCAGCAGCATACAGCACACATGTAAAGCAGAGCAATACATTTTTTTTCTGGTTCCCTTGTATGTAAGTTCCACCAGCATGTGCCTTTTCTCCTACAGCCAAAAGATTTTTTTCCACGTTTTAATTTGGGTACAACAACACTTGCTTTAAAACCCTAACTCACGTCCCAGCCTCCAAGAAATATTGAACTTTTCCCTCAATCCCAAAAATATTTTACTCTGAAACTAGCTCAACTCCAAAATGGTCATGTGGCTGCTAAGCAAAATGCTGTCAATCTGACCTGTGGGGCTGGGTCCCAGCTGGGAGAGGGTGACATTCCTCAGGAAACAATGGAAATATGTTGAGCAAAAGTAACTAGCATTTTAAAAGGAATTTATTGGGGAGGGCAGGTGGAAAGTGGAATTAGATGGAAGTCTCAGAGTGCCTGTAACAATAGGAAAGCTGATGGCTGTGGCCCAGAGCAGATGGAGCAAAGCTCTCCTTTTTCTTACTCCCTCCAGATTTTCTCCTTTACCTCTGTGGTGTTTACCTTGGGTCTGGTGTATGACTCGAGGTGGTATGGTATGTGTTTCATCATAGCACTGCAACCTGGCAAAAAGCCCTCACACAGCAGCACTAATGCCTGCAAAGTTCTCTGGCACTCTACCTTATATCTCCTGGGAAACTCTGTATAGACTACTAGCAAAATAACTCCACTACTCATGTCAGCTTCCAGTGGGAGGTTCTCCGAGCAGGTATGGATGAGGAACCATCACCACTGCCTGCCCAGACAATCATTCATTGCACAGTGTGTTGCTGTGGGTGGCTAAAGATGGGAAAGCCTTTCAGTACTTAATTGGGGCTCGTAAGAAAGATGGGGACACAAGTTTTAGTAGGGCCTGTTGTGATAGAACAAGGGGGAATGGTTTTAAACTAAAAGAGTACAGAATTAGGCTGGATATGAGGGAAGGAATTTTTGACAATGAGGGTGTGAAACACAGGCACAGGTTGCCCAGAAAGGCTGTAAAAGCCCCATCCCTGAAGACATTCAATGTCAGGTTAGACAGGGCTCTGAGCAACCTGATCTAGTTGAAGATGTCCCTGCTCACTGCAGGGGGGGTTGGACTAGATGACTTTCAAAGGGCACTTCCAACCAAAACCTTTCTATGATTCCTCTAAAAAGCAGTGAAGTCTTTAGTCAGTGAAAGCCCTGCACACAGACACCACAGACCCCTGCATGGGGAAAAGAAAGGCACCTTTTTGTCCTCTCACTACTCCAGCAGAGATGGTGAATCCACATAAGCATCAAATGGGTATAAACATGTGCAGTAGTGCTGCAGTAACACAAGGAAACAGCAACAGCTGGGGAGGTGGAGAGACCCCCCCCCACTTCTCCTTCTCAAGTGACAGGAAAAGGTGATCAGAGCGTACCCTGGGGGGCTGGTTTCAGAGGAGAAATCTAACAGAAAGCAAGTGTGGTGATGTAAAAATTAAATCTTACACATTTAGTAGGTCTGATTCATGACTCACGAGGTGTTTTGGAGGGCAGGGTCAACCAAGGGCCTGTATGGAATCTCAAAAACAGATTTTCAATATCTGTGGATGACAAAAAAAAAAAGTCAAAATCCATTAGGCTCACTGAGTTACGAACTACCCCGAGTTCCACTGGCCAGTGAGGTGGTCATAAGAATTTTTATGAGCTTGTGTAAAGCTGCCAATCCCCCTCTTACTGTGATCACTGGGATACCCATTAACTACAATATCTTGGTCTGCTTTGTGCTGGAAATGGATTTAACTAACATTCAAAGTTGGGCTGATCACCAAGGCAATTTCATTTTAGTTTTAAGAATAACACCAGCTGAGCCGTGCCCAGGAAAGGTATCTGATTCATTAATGCTTTTAAACAAAGAAATGGAAATGTCAAAAAGAATGTAATCAACTGACAAAACAAAGACGGAAACAAGCTCTGTTTGCAGAAATATTGCGAGTTATGAACATTCACTGAAGTTAGAAAAAAATACACATGGGGAAAATTCCAATGTGTGAAAAATAAAATATTAACAAAAAAAAAAGGCAAGCAGAATAGGAGCTATCAAGAACATGGGAGATTGGCTGGTCAATTAAGTACTGTGTAAAGATTTCCAATTTTCTTGTAGTAAATTATTTATTTAGCCCCTGCATGCCATCAATATATTTTACAAGTTTAATACCCAAATTATAGCTACCCACCCATTTATGGCCTTGTAAATGAATCCTGACTTATCAAAGTGAATTCTTGTTCAAGGCAATGTCAAATTTAGATTGGATTTGGATGTATTGCTTCTACCCTTATCAAAAGGTTTGCTCGTGTGGTTCTTTATTGCTATATTTAAAATGGAAAGTGCTTTTAAATAGACTTGCCTAGATAGCACAACTGATCACAGCTCAGATATGTCATTTCCCAACTTAAAAACCTACCCTAATCCAGGTGGGAGTCTTGGAGATCCAGCAGAACCCATTTATACAGAATGCATTTCTCTGCAAGCTCTATCCTTTGCAATGAAGTGGAAGAGCTATTGTGGCAATGATGCCTTCAATCTTAAGTAAGGATGACTGGGGCTCTTAAGCAATAAACCCAAATTGTAATCTGGATGTTTCCCGATACTTTATAAGAAAAACAAGCAATAAAGAATTCAAATAAACAAGTGTAATGACTTCCTAAAGGACACTGCATTATATGTTTTTATGTGGTTATGCTTAATGACTATTATTCGTGTTTAATATTCAATGAAGGTAGGAAACCATACAGTAAAGGTAAAAGAATTAACAACAGAGGAGAATAATACATAAGTGACCAACCAATCAAAAAGGCACATGAAAATAAGAACACAGTTGTGTAAAATGATATCAAAGCATCACAAGTATGTGGAAAACAGAAAAGAAATAAAGCAGAAATATTACTTGCATAGACCAGTCAGCCTCACCTCCATCCCTGGAAAGGTGATGGAACAGCTTGTCCTTGACACCATCTCTAAGCCTGTGGAGGAAAGGAGGCTTATCACAAGTAGTCACCATGGATTCTATAAGGGGAGGTCATGCTTGACTAGCCTGATAGCCTTTTATGCCCATAGGGTTGCCCAACATTTTTTTCTGCAACCTGACATCCCAGTGCTTATTCTACATATGCTCCTGGGGCTCAGGAAAGACATACTGTGCCAGCAAAGCATGTTACATCCCTGCACAGAGCAGCAGTGGGGTAGGAGGCTGACAACACTACAAACAAAGCTTTGGTGATTGACACATCTGCTGACAGACAACCAGAGGAAATGAGAACAGCAATAAAACAACACAGGGTTGGTGAAATAGGCCAAGTGTGTCAGTCAAATGAGCATGAAGATAGCACAACTTGGAAAGCAAACAAAGCTAGGGATCTAAGCAGGCAAATACAGATCCAGGTCTATAGCTGTTCAGTCTCGATTTACCCATTAACAACACATGGCTGCATGAGAGTAGGCAAGCACATACAACAAGGGAGAAGGGAGCTTGCTTTTTTTTTTTTTTGCAGCCATTTTTGCAGTCCTTCATATTTCATAATCAGCTTGCTTTTTTTTTTTTAATTACTTAACATGACTGTATAATTGTGGTCACAAGTTAAGACTAAAATCGTGCCATTGATGCACTGTACAAGTGGGAAGGGGTGTGGGAAATTGCCTATTGAACTATAAATAGCCCTTACAAAGTGAGAACAACCTAATCCTTGTTAATCAGAAATTAGTAAGGAGTGTGCCAAAAATTGCACAATGATGGAGTGTCAAATCAAACACCTCTGTGCAGGTAGTTTGTACAATACCAGGTGACTATAACTGTTGTGGGAATATCCTTACTCAGGAAACCAGTCCCAGTGCCAACCAGCCATCAATGACTGGCTTTCTCAGCAACTCTCTTTAAAAGGCATCTAGGCAACAGAAATGAGTGATATGCTCCATTCCTCCTGCATTACTTGGTCTCACTGGCAGTACAGTATAGTTGTTGTAATCTAATACTAGGCAGTTGTTTGTACAGTAGTTAGTGTAATGTGAATCCATCACTGGCTGTGCCAGATACTGCTCCTACACAACTGAGAGCACTGTGAATATGTTTGTATTAACAATTCACCCTGTAGGGTCTGCTAAAATGCTTCCTCTCAGCAAGCTAAAGGTCTCCTGGATTTTCAGGCTTCATGGCAAAGCCTTCTGGCTCATGCAGTTTGATCAATTTCTAAAGTCTTCACTAAGTTCAAATATTTGATAATAAGAAACTACATTTTTTCTATTCCTAGTCTCAGAGTGTTTATTATATTAGACACATTACATAAGCTGGCACTTTAGGTGTATTATGATTTTTCCATAAACCTGTATTTACTAATTTCTAGCCAGACTTTGAGAGTCTACTGTAAGGTTTGACCTTTCCTAGTCATGAGAACCTGTTTTGAATAATGCTTAAAGTACCTTTCAAAAGAGCATCACAGAATTTAAAAAACAAAACAAAACAAAACAATATTTTCTCTAAAGCCAGCTTTCTTTAACTCATTAACTCCATTGGGCTTAAAACCAGCCTACCTTTTCATGGCTTAAGAACTTCAAATATGCTACATTTTTCATTTCTTTATAAGCTATTAACCCTTATTTGCAAAGATGCTGACACTGGAAGACCTAAAGAAATATTAGAATTGTCATTAGTCATTTTAAATTCAGCTTTTTTTAAGTCTTAGGAAAATTGACCTTAGGGAACAATAAAACGGCAATTACATATGACAAAGGTATGGAGCAGAAATGATTAGTTATTACCTCAGTAAAAGAAGAAAGGACAGGATTATGAAACTACCTGCCAAATTCCAGGAAACAGCTTTATCTTAAGGAAGAAAACCCAAATATTTTGAGAAGGTGTTTTTGGTGTATCTCTCTAAAGAAGTCAGGGCACTTTTCTTAATTGCCCAGTTTACTACCAATATTATTGTATATTAATTTAATTACTTTGATAAATCACTAATTATTTGCTTGAATACATCATCACATCATGCAGAAACTGCTGCAATGCACCCTGAATAGTCACTAGGTGGTAACATATGCAGACTTGAGCACGCCTGGCCTAATTCTGCACATCCTCATGCAATATTTGTCCACACTGGAGAAACTTCTTCTATCTTCTGATGGAATTCTGTGAAGTTTTATGGTGTCTCATAATGACTGACAGAGACAAAACCTAGAGAGCTGACTACAGACAGCCAGGAGGATAGCTGGTTTTCACACTGCTCTGAGGAGTCCTGTAGCTGTGTTTAACTCCACATTTATCTGAGAAGCCTGATCTGGAGGAGTCCCTATGATCCTTGATAGGAGAGTTCAGAAAGGTATGAATGTTCTATTAAATGTTATCAGTCTTTCCCATAAGGATAAAGAGATTGCAGCTTCCAGGTTTCTGCCTTGGTGCTTTTGATTATATTTGTTGAGAGTTTCCTGATAATACAGGGCAAGGTTGCCTTACACACCCACGCCAGGGAATAAGGAAGTGAAAAGGCTCCCTGGGTGGCCTCTGAGCATCCCTGGCTGTGCCTGACGGGCAGAGCAGGCTGCCAGGAGTTGGCTGAGCCCCAGCACTCCACTCCCTGACCCCAGCACACAGCGGGAAGTAATTTACTGGAGATCTGGGCCAGGAGGAGTCTGCTTTGCTCTGTGATTGATGGGAGAACCACAGACAGCATCACTGTAGGGGCAGGGCAGCTGAGAGCAGCCCTTCAGCTGGGTTTTGGGAGGAGCTCAGTGTCTGGTGAACAGGACAGACCCAAACGGATCTAAGATGTGCGACAGCTCCAAGGCTCAAAATCAGTTTGCCCTTTTTTTTGGGGCACAGGGGGCATGGCAAACTCTAGACTGTGTTTCCATTCTGAAAGTTTACAACAGCTTTCCTGCAAAATAATAGCAAATAGCAGAAAGGGCAAAAGACATGGGTTTAGCTAAGAATAAGATGGTCCAGATAGACACATCTAAGAGATGAAAGGCTGATTCCCAAATTCTCTGCTGCACAGAATTATAAAAATTTCTGCTTGGACTTGTGTAGCACATTTAAACCTTACTCTCTCATTTCTTTTAATAAGCCTGCCCTGAGGAACGGGAGATGACTGAAACAGGAGCATGTGGGCTTTATTTGGATTGTCCCAGCTATTGAGTCTGCCCTGTTAAGTGATTGGCACACTAATAAAAAAAAAAAATTTAAAAAAAACCCAAGACACTTCTAAAACAAACACGCTTTGTCTGTCCTTTCTCCATTTACTTTGATATATTTGCTACCTTTCCAATAGGGTTCGTAAGAAAAAGGGAGACAAGAGAATGAGCTGTAGAAATGGTAATTCTGAAGTCCTGTTTCTTTACCTTGGTTGTGTACATGTGTGTTGCCTAATATAGCACTATAAGAATGACATTTTTTAACCATCTGAAGCAACACATGACACCTGACATGCTGAAAAGGAGCATGAGAATCAGTGGGGGGATTACTCTGCCTTTTATAATCTGACTAAATATATCTGTAAGAACATAGTAAACGTTCATTCACTTATTGTCATGGATTGCAATTGGAGCATTTTGTCTGCAATGCAAATGGAATAATAGAAGAGTGAATCTAGAATAGCAAACAGATCTACATGGCTGCTGTATGGAACTATAACTTCATGTTGATTGAGTCAAAGGACTTTTGCCAGACATTTTTATTCTTGTTGATTTCCTTTGCCAGCCATCTGTGGCACTGCAATAATGATGAGATTTTGATTGTAATCCTTTATTGTAAGTATAGCTGTTCAGTAGCAAATATGGTGATTTACAGAAGTAAATCTTGATAGCCAGTTCACAATGATTGGTACCATTTTAAAGGGTAGAAAAGAAAATGCAGTACCTGAAATGCACACACTGAAAAACTCAAATCTGTAGTAAGTTTAAGTAAATTAGAAATTGTCTGGCCACTTGAAACTAAAATAAGCTACTATAGACTTCTTAACAGGAAGGAGAACCTTAGAAACCATTAAAAAAAGAGCTAAAATGGACTCTGAAGATTCTCTAGTTCTTCTAATAGTTAAAAAAAAATCTCTAGACATGATGTTCCCACAACTTCCCTACAAGACCAACACCAATCTCTAAATATCTGTATCATTAGCCACCTACAGTGCTTTGTCTTGATGTCTAGTCTAAACCTTCTTTGCTGCAATTTAATCCTGATACTTGTTGTTTTATCCCCAGTGGCTATAGAAAAGTCTATTTCCTTTCTGTATGAACTGCCTTTTTTATTTACCTGAATAATTCTATTGAATTATTGAATCTCGATGTCCTTGTTCAGGATAAAGGATTCTGGTGATTACACTGAATTTTGCTCAAGCTCTGAAAGCGACATGACCCCACCAAGAAGCAGTTGCCAGAGAAGGAGATGAAGGTGCTACAGACGTGGCTATTGCTGCACCTAGAACATATCCAGCAAAGCAGGAGGGAGGAGTGACATGGAAAAGCATGGGCAGGACTGAAGATGTCCTCCCAGCTGCTCCCAGCTCCTGTAGTATTTGACAGCAGGCAGAAATAATTGGGACAAGCATCCTGCTAGCACCTGCAGAGACCCACCTAGCCTGAGCCCTGCTTGTCTGATGGAGAGGGATAGGTCACAGGGCAGGCTAAGCCTAAAGAGGTAGGATATGTCTGAAACACTCCTCAGATTTTTCAGGCCCCAAAAGCTGAATTATTTGCTTTGATCTAAAGCTTTTATAATGTTGTTGATTTGTAAGGGGAAGTTGACAGTCCTGAGAGAGATGCGATTACTAAAAATATTCCATTTTAATGATAAACAAACTTAGGGCATCATTTACATTTTGTAGTGTTTAGATTGTATCTGTGGCCTCACAGGAAAAGTATCCTTTTAACAAGCTTTAAGCCAGAGACACCAACTAAAAAGTAAATTAAAAAGAAAAAGTAAATGGTGGTCTGGTGTATTCTTGTCCACATTAAAAGTAATTAGAGTAGATATGCATTTTTAAAAACAGTTTTTACAAAGTGATACAGTAATTCTCAGAATGCAAAGATAATTAAACAGCATTGTGGCACCAGCTTCGTTTATTCTATTCACGTTCCAGTTAATGTTAAGAGCCATTCTATTTGTGAGTGCTCATACCTGCTAAAATCTATGTGAAAGGCTCTATCATTAGGAAGGAAGATCTAGCCTGGAGTGATGACTTAAGTCTAGAATCTTATGTGGCTGCTACGGCAGTTCAGTTTCTTTTGCCTTATTATTCCACCCTCCCCCCACTCACCTTTTTTTTTTTTTCTCCTTCCATTTTTTCCATTCCTCAGTTCTCTTTGATTTACACTCTTGCTGGTCTACTGTTTTGAGAAGCCAATGTTGTGGAATCCTTAAGTCATCTGTGACCTAGGTCACTACAGACAGGAGCAATTTAGTAAAAGTATTAATTGAAACTCTTCTGGCAAGCACTGCTTCTGCAGATGAAGTTACACATCAAACCTACACAGACTGCAACTACACTCCCAAACAGACTAAGATTTTCAGTACCTCATAAACAGGCTCCTCAATCATCAGAATCTAATAAGGCTATAATCATCATTGACACTATAATGATTAAACTGAATAAAACCCATTAAGAAAAGTCATGTTGAGTTATTAAAAGTTTCACTCTGTGTGATATGTAATCTTTTATCCATTTTTTATGATGAAATCTGTAACCATCTATCCACAAAAGACCATTAATTTAATGCTCAGTGGATGTTACCATGCTCTTTAGTTTAACAGCTTATCATTGATTTCTTGAGGGAGATATTATATTTGGAGAAATACACATGGAGAAAAAGCCACTACGTTGCTGTAAATTTGCCACTGACAGGATGATCAAAGTATTTTGGTCTAGTCAAAGCAGAGGACTGGTGAAGAAGTTCAGAAGAGCCTATGGGCATATTCCTGCTGTCGCAAGCAGACCCCGAGGCAAGGCAGCAGATACATGTTTTCAAGAATCACAAACCCTTGTAAGAAAAGGTCATGTGCACTGCAGGGGGGGAAACAATAAAATTTCCATTAACTACATCCTAGTTAACCGGCTTATTGACATCTATTAGAAACAAATTGCAAACAAAACTGATCCTATTATAAACTTCCCCTTGTTCTCTCAGTAAAGTCACCAAATGGCCCACAACAGACAAGAGGAGCACAGTCTGTCAGATGACTCGCTTGATTTCCGAGGGAAGTATTATGTTTCTCCCACTGAAGGGTCTGCAGTCATGACTGGCAGAAAATTACATACTTCTGGGAAATACATGGATCAGGGCATCAAGAGCAACCTGGAGAGGGGAGGTAACGTCCTCCTGCTCACATTCTTTTAATAGGGACTTTTTTTTTTTCCTCCTAGTCAAACAGCAATAAAAGTACATGAATGGAAGGATATGTACACAAACTTTCTGTCTAAGTGATGGGAGAGCACTCTTCCTGAAGTATACTTTTTCTCATCATAAACTTAGCTCCGATATCTTTATTGCTCATCTCCTTTTTAATCGTATTAACGATAAAGTCTAAAAATGTTTTTAAGAAGTCAAATAAAGGGTGTTGCCTTTCATTTCTAAGCATTCTTTCCATTTACCTGGGATGACTAATAAACTCTCTTTCCCAGCGTTCTTAATGCTAGATCAAATCTTCACCTGGTGCAAAGTAATTCAAAAACAGTGAGGAGATGACAATTTCTACTAGCTGAGATTCTGAACCCATCTGTATTTTCAATCCTTTTTTTTTTTTCCTTTAGGTGCCTCATTGCTACATACATGAATCACATAAAATTCCTCCTGGTTTATCTGAACAATGTGCCACAAGCCAGTAGCACAGAAATGTAAGTCACTTTGCAAGGGCAATAAAACAAAGACTATTTGCTTTTCAAATAAATATTGGCAAGACAATAGAAAAGTCAAATATCTTCTTAGCAAAAGCAAGTAGGGGACAGAGGATGCAGCAGTATGGAATATACAGTAATGACTGTGGATGCCACTTTGAAGTAGAATCCAGCCATAGGGAAACTGCTGTGATTCAGGCACTCCTTCCAGAGACAAGGGTGTGCTGAGGAATTCAGAGGGGAGCTTGCTCTGGCCAGCCCTAACTCACATGCTCTGTGCAAGATGCTGCTTATCTGAAAAGCCCAATCCCTCCAGCAATGCTATTGAAAGAATAATAGAAATGTTTCTGAGTAATTGTTGTTGTGGTAGCAGTTTGGGAAAACATCTAAAAAGGGTTGTTTCTTTAGAGTGATAAACAATCTGTACACTGAGTGTAGTGACAAATATCTATAAAAAAAAATAATTTTTTGGGACCAAGGGGACCACCTGCTCTGACATCAGGAGCCCTTCCTGCAGCCTGGATCCTGGATTTACCGAGTCATCCATGCTGAGTTCTACTGCATCATTTCTTTGGTCCCTATGATGCTACTTTTCTTCCCTTGCAAACACAAGTGAGAGATTAAAATCATGTTGTGCAAATCCCCCAGACTCACAGAGCTTCTTACCACAGAGGATCTTTCACGTTGTTCAGCCTGACCTTTTGCAGAGCACAAGCTGGGCAGTTTATCAGTTTTGTTGACAGACTGAGTCCTATGACTTAGGTGAATCTGAAGTATTTCTGTTTGTCAGTCATACGCTGATTATATGTCATTAGCAGAAAAGGGGTAGTCTGAGGTATTTATGGTGACTCTCCAACCATCTGTTTGCTAAAGAGCATTCATTTACTGCTCTGGAGATGCGACCATGCTCTTTGTTTATCACTTTGTCTTGCTGCAGGGCAGGACAGTTGTTAGATTCAGAATACTTTGACAGGTGACCTATATTCCCCGTTGCATAAAATGGAGATCCTGACAGATCTTCCCTCTCTCCAACTCTGGGTAGTCTTTTGACTCTGAGTAGGTCATAACACCATGTACCAGGAAACACCTGAGCAAGGAAGCTCAGAGTGCTCTGTTGTCCTGCCCAGTGCCCCAACCAGTTGCCAGAGCAAACACTTAAGCAGGAGGAAAAGAACAAAAATCCAAATTAAATAGTTATAATTAACTTGCATAGCAAAGTGACAGGTATTCCTTCCTGATCCTTGCAGTGAAACCACTAAAACTGTGAAGCATGACTTGACTGGAGTCATGTGTTAACATAGAGCTTCAGCTATTATGAAAACAAAGATTTTCCCCCTGTCCTTAGACTACAAATGGAAGGGAATATATAGGAAAATGTTTGGCTTCAAGGATGTTTGATTCTTTATCAAATAATGTAGATGATAATGAATTATGACTGTTTGCAAAATACTTAAAGGAGAAAAGTTGTTAGCTAGATGAAAGCTTGTTAAGCAGCATTCTATGGTAGTGAAAGAGAAAAACCAGAAGAAACTGTCTCCATCCTTGAAGAAATATTTACTTTAATCCATTTGGGGCAAAAGGTTAAATGGCTGATGAAATACATATTTTTAAATATAATAATTAATTTTTTAAAAAATTAAAATTATAACCTTTTGAGACAACACTTTTACTGTCCAAAAAAGTGAGGAGATTGGCAGGGAGAGGCAGTGCTTGCAGGAATGATGAGAAAACAAGTCACTTTGAGAGTTTAGTGAAGCTGTTCGTTAGTAAGGTATGATTATGGGCTGATGAGTCAGCTATTCCACAATTACAGGTGGCAAGAGCTATAAAATCTTGCTGAGTTTGGCTATTGAAATTATATGGCTTCATAAATAGCATAATGTTGTTCTCAGCAGGTAAACATTGTATTTTAAGGATGGCCACTTTACAACACACAGAACTATCCAGTGGCTTAAGGACAAAAGGCCACCCTACTCAATGATAGTAGAAATCCACAAAATTACTTGATAAGAAAGTAGTTGCTGTAGTTCTGTTCTTCTTCTGAAATTATAATTTACTGAATAGGTAGCATTTTAATTTTAAGTATTTTACTACAAATGTATCAAAGGATGGCGGGCAGAAGAAATTTTTGCCAACACCTGGCAAGAGGTATCACATTTTATGATAAATTAGTCATAATGGTTGGTCAATTTTTCCTTCCAGCTGGTAGAGAAAAAGCAGCTTTCTTCCTCCTGCCTTGCTCAAACTCACTTTTAGACATTTAATCACAGCACTGTCTTTAAAATGGTGATGAGTACACATCTGCAGATTCCCAGATGTGACTGCATCAGGAGGATGGGTTTTTGAATGCAGCTTATTTCTAAAAAGGGGATACCCATCCTTAACAAGCCCCAGTATAGGCAGAATTTGTTCTACATAGCAAGTTTCTTTTCACTCAATTATGATGGTAAGTGTTATACTCCTCAAATTACAAATGTCTTGTCCTCACAGGGGATTCAGGCGAAGTCCAACTGAACACAGATATTGCAAAATCTGATGCAGATTACTGTCACAAGAAAATGTACCAGCATTTAACATTATTAAACAGAAGAGCCCGTGATAGAAACTAATCTTTGAATGCTTATTTCCACATGTGCAAAGTGCATGGGCTTTCAAAGGAACTATTAAGGCTTGTCTAAGTATAATTAAAATGCTGTAATCATAAATAATTAATCAGTTTTTTTCAATTATTCTTCTACCTAATTATACCTCCGTGTTTAATTAATATTTAGCAATTGTGTGCTCTGTCAGTACTGCTCTTGCCAGTACAAGCTGGTGGCCCTGTGGTACCACAGAATGGTTACACCAACCTGCCTCATCTGGAATACAACTCGCTAGCCTGGACTTCATGCAGCCAAAGTATTTGCTGAGCATTGCTTGAGGCAGGAGCTGCTTGTCAAGAGCAGCTAGAGGCACTGACACAGCCCCACGGCGAGGCCTTCTGCATATGGAAAATGTTAGACAGCCCAAATGAACAAAGCAGGCAAGATCAAGAAAAAGCAAGTAAAAAATGACTTTCATGTGTCCCATAAATATACTTTGGCAATGAATCCATTTGCAAGCACTGCGCACCAGACAATTAAGGGCAAATTTTCAAATGTGTTCTCTTAACTTTTAGTGCATTATTACATGCCTGGTTTTCATAGGAAAAAATTCTGGCCCGTGTAAAACTCATGTTTTTGCATTGAGTTACATGTGAAAGCTGGCATGCTACCTACCATTCCTTGTGTCATTTCAGAGGCTGTGAAGAGGGGCCTTTGAAAACTGAACCTTCTAGTTGCCATTCTAATACTGAGATAAAATAGCTTTTCTTTCCCTTGATCTCACAACCCCCAAATGAAAATAAGTGTTAACTCCTCTAAATAATTTTCACAAGATGTCTCTTGTGAATTACCCCCAATATGTAAGTAGGTTCATCTGATAGCTGGAGACCCTTAAAGTGTCTATTAGAAAACTATACTGATTAAAGACTCTTATTGATTGCAATCATTATTAGCTCAACTGGCCTCAGACAGAGAATAAATATCCATTCTACCCCTTGAGAAAAGAAGTTTCACAATTATACAGATTTTAATAGACAAACAAGATTAAAAAGCATCTATGGTCTGCTCCTCTTTGGAGAGACCAGTCCAGCTTGGAAGCATGACAAGAGCTAAGAGCCGTTCTGCGTATTGTAGGATGCATCTGTCCCTATAGAACACCCCATACATCTCTGCAGAGTGCTCTGATTAGAAGGAATGTTACTAGGACCCAGAAGTCTAAATTGCTCTTTTGATACTACATTAACATTTCATATTTATTAACTCAACATACAAACTATTGATCTGAAAATAAAATTAGTGGTTGCTCTGGCATAGTAGTGAAGAATAGCTCTTTGTAATGGGAGAAATGCTCATTCTTGATTGCATAAGAGTAACCATTAAATTTTCTTATTATAAAGGTATCTAATTAGCAAGGATTTTCATTTTTTCACTATACCACAGGGGGCCAATCACTATTCTGAGCACATATCACTTTGGTGCATAAAAATTTGCATTGTGCTGTTGGTTTTCCTTTTGAGAGAATGGCTGGGAATACAACAGAATATAGATATGGCACAAGTATTTTCTACATAAAATTAAAATTCAGTTCATCACAGAGTGTGCAGAAGCTAAATGCATTTGAAAGCTCTGTTTCCTCTCTGTCTCATTCTTCACCACTTCCAGATCTGAAAACTTTGCAATGGATGTTATTACTGCAAAAAGAAAATGGCTTTGCTGTTTGATATTAAATTTTCCTGCAGAACAAATAGAGGTTTTTAGTAGAGCTCTGCTCCTTTTGAACATCCTTTTACCTCACTGCAGGTAACATTTACAACCATGGCTTACATTTCAAGGGTGCCTCCATCAGAAGGTATGACTCAGTTTACTTCAATTCTCTCTCTGTCAAGTAGTCCAATGGTGTGAAACAAACAAACAAACAAAAAAATATCAGTATACTGATATACACAAACTTCAAACGAATGGCTATGACATTTGCTTTCCAAAACCTTGTGCTGCATGTGTATTTACACTATAAGGCTTGTTAGGCTAATTGTTAAGGTGCCTTGTTCTGATTCTGAGATCACTATCAGCATCTCAATGCTCAGTTATGCTTAGTAAGTGCAGCAGAAGCACTGAAATGTGAACAAACTATTCTGAAACATGATCATGTTCTTTCAGAGATCCTGCAGCAAACACAGAACAATTTCAAGCGATGTTGTCAGCATGATGCCTGGTGCACATTAATCTGAGAACATGCCCAGTCTCTGTATGGGGAAGAGTGACAGGAAACACTGGTGGGTCCTACACATTTTTATCTCAATGCAAACCAGTGTCCATCCTCAGAACAGAGTTTTTGTGACATGAAGACAATGTATATAACACAGCAACTGCAATTTAAAAGCATGGCACCATTTGGGGTGTTAGGATTTTTTTGTTTTCTCCTAGAAATAATACACCTTTTGACCTTTATAACTGTAATACATTTGCATATAACAAGGGATATTAAATTTGCAATGCTTGTATAAAGATGGGATATGGATCGTTGTCAGAAGACTTTAATTTTATCTCTGGACTTAAAGTAGCTCAATTATCAAGGCCTGATTTATGGAATGGCTAAATGGAATGAAACAGTGCTATGGACACAAGCACAAATTCCCAATTATTTTGCAGGGAGAGGAGGGGGAAATTACATTTAGCCTGTACATTACTCTTTCAATCATGGTTTGCAAAAGCTAAAATAGATGTACAAAGCCACAGTCCTGCCACTTGCTCCACATGATTATATTGCTGTAGACTGAGAGTTGAGCATTATTTGGAATCAGGGGGGAAAAAAAAGGCAAAAACTGAAAATCATCATGATTACATATTTCCTTTCCCAACTAGCACAGCTATTTTCACTACAACACCCAGATACTCAGGACAATGTTTGAAATGGGGTTTCAGCTCCTTGCAGGCAGTCTCTGAATCCTCTCTTGCTGCTTGTGCACTTGTTACTGGTTTTGGCCTCTGTTTAGAGAGCTATAGAAGTGCAAGTTTCCTCTCCATCTTTTTATATAGCAAGCCCATACCCTAAATTAAGTGCAAAGCTGGTGGTTAGATATACTGTCTTTCATTCCAGGGCTTCCTACAAAAGTGCAGCTAAGACAGCTGTGGTGGAATCAGACTGCCAAGAATGCCTTCTAAGACGAGGGAATACCCAACTGGTTTATATAACCTTAATTCAAGCAGCACAACTAATGATAATGATATGCTACAGTATTATTATGCCAGGAATGTATGAAATCAAGAGAGAACATTTCATTTTAAACTTTGCTGATTTTTCACATTTGCTTAGCATTTTCTCTAATGATTTCTTGCACTGTTTTTATGCCACCTCAGATAAAATGCCATCATACATGATATTTGCACCATTAGGCACAAAGTAAGCATTAGTTATGATTAGAAGCAACGCTGTGAAGCATTAAAAAATGTAAAGGAAATGGTTTTCAGCCATACTTGCAAAGATTTTGAAGCTTGAGCATCATTTGCTTTCACTGTGCCAGATGGGTAATGTTCTGTATTTCAACAAAGCTGACTACCATTTCCAAACAGAACCACACAAAATATTGCATTCATTAAAGCATTCATTATCATTCAATAAAGCATTCATTTTTGACTGAGAGGTCCAGTAAAAAATACATTCACACACACACAGCAGAAATCAAATTAACCTATCTAGAAGAAAATTAAGTAAAACACAATCATTACAATTAATTATCAGTGAACACATTCGTGATGACATCCTTTTCAAGGAAAGGAAACCATTTTCTGTCATAAGCTGCATCTTGTCAAACAACACCTCTAATATTTGGGTTTTACTAAGACTTGTCTTTGTGGAGCATAACAGGGAGTTTTACTCCATAGATAAGGGGTGAATAATATAATTATATTGAATATATATACATTCAATATATATAATAATATATAGTTCTTGCACTATTCACATGTCAGTGTGAGATTTTCTTCCCAACTATTTTCTGCTGCTGTAATTTAATGTCTTACAATTCCATGGGACTAAGCCTCGACAATTATTCTGTTCACAAACTGGATTGTGAAGAAAGAACAAGACATTTTGAGCTGTGTGAACTGTTCATTCAGCATTTGGCTAGGTCAATTAGAATGCAATAAATAACACACGTGGAAGAAATGCTGGAACAAGCTAAGATCAGCTGAAATCAAGTTCCTTGGTGTATATGTAGCTCAGACCTTTTAATGTTCTTATCTCATGTAAATTATTGTAATTTTTCTTTGTGTTTTCTTTATTTACCCAGAAAAGCTGACCTACTTTTGATAAGGTGGGATGGAGCTGTATCACCAAAGAAAGAATCTATCCCTTCCTGCCATGATGAAGCACTGAGGTTAATCTCTGTTTGTGATAACACTACACGTGGGATGGATTTATTACAATTTTCAAGCAAATTTTTAAATCATTTGCTAATTGTCAGTGAAATAAGTCAGTAAATGATGGAGTATGATGAGACCAGTGGTTTACTGATAGGAAGAAGGCTGTGAAGGCATCACCCACAGCCTTATCAAGGTAAAGATAGCTAATAAACATCAAGTATGAAATGGCTACTCTGGATTTCAATGCAGATTAGGGATGAGGTGTTGAGGTGCCATTTACATGTGAATAGGCCAACAGCAGTACAAAGAGAAAGACAGAGAGCTTGGGTACAGCCATTTGGTTCTGAAGCCCAAATGTAACATCTAAGGGAGAAATACAGATAGTTGCCAGTACCATGGGTTCAGCTGAATCATATGGGGAATTTCTTTTTGCAGAAACAAATGCTTATACATTATTTTATTTGAAGCACTCGTACTTGAATTACTTGTAAAATTTTGTAATGTATTTTACTTAGGCTTATCAGAATTAATTACAAGATATTTCATTTTGGCCCAGGAAATGTCTTTCCTTTTTTAAGAGGGAAGATAAAAACATACCAGCCCTCAGTATTCTAAACATGGAATTAGTGTCAGATAAATGACTCTCAAAATCATCCCCTATCTGAGACTCTGGAATGAGATGTTCTTCTGGCTTTAAGCTGGCCACAACATCTCATGGCTAATACATATCTGTGAGCTGATTTTTTTCCTGCACAAGAGCTTAGACAAAAGTTGTCATATGTAGAAAGAACAGCTGTGCCATATATCTTTCAAATCTACAAAACATTTTCATTACATCACAAATGAACCTCTAAGAAATAGCTTCAGAAGAGCTTGAATTCATCCTTTTCATGATATGCAATCTAATCTGCACCAACAGAAAGGAGGAATGGATTAGAATGAGCAAGTTCTGTTTATTTTTTGTCTGGGAACTATGGAATGTACATTTACAGCTTTGTTTGAGAGCTCAGAAGTTATAAATATGGTCTATAACTCAATATTATTGCCTCTGTACTCCCCAAATAACTTACATCTCCAAAGGGCCATTTTTAAAGAAAATGGTCGAAGACAAAACTTCAAACTCAATTGCATCTGTATTTTAGTGAGCTGAGACATTTCACCTGAAAATTTTTAGTTATGAATCAACTGGTACTGGCCCAGCACTGAATTAATATTTTCTGATTCAGATTTAGGTGCTTCTAATATCCTCTGGTGAAAATGGACTTTCTGCTGTCTTAAGCTAAATTCTCACAAATACAATGTAAAACAATGTAAAACTGAAGCCCTACTTTAAACTTAGAATATGCCAAGTTTTGTCTTCATTTTCTTCCATTACTTTCATTCACACAACTCTCTTGCCTGTCCTTTCTTTGCCCCTCAGTTTTCTATTGCTTTTTTCCTACACTGTTTAATGCCATCACCTTTCTAGCTCTGTTCCTAATACAACCCAAAGCCTCCAGACCTTTCCCAAAGTCTTCCAGAAAATCTTTCCCATTTTATCTCACTGCAGTTTGGTCCCCTCTGTCAGTGCACTCCTCCACCTCAGATGGCAGGGAAAATAGAATCCTCTCCTTATCCTCTTGTACTCCAAGTACTACTTGCTGCTATCCTTTGAAGGACCAAGGATGAGACTGGTCTAGAGGGGGAAACAGTAAAAGGAGAATTTTGCTTGCCCTGTTTTGTCTGTTGAGAGGAGATAATCTTTATCAGATTTGCCTCTAGACAATGGGAAAGCAAGCAGGACAGCAAACAGCAGAGATCAATGCAACAGCTCCACTGCCTGCAATTAATTCTAGGGCCTGGGCAGGCTGCTGCTCCTCAGGGCAGGGAGTGAGACCCAGAGTTCCAGGAAACTCACAGCACCTCTCCCACAAAAGGCTGAAAGCTTTGCCTGCATCTCTCTCAGCCCTCAGTCAGCCTCTGACTCTGCCCTTCTCTGTGCCAGCAGGAACTGAGCCCTGATCCTGTGGCTTCAGATCAGCTCCATCCCTGCCTGACAAGCTGCCCCTACCCTGGCTGTCATGCTGCTCACAGACCATGTGGAAGGACAGTACCCCCAAGCACAAATGTAAAGAGGAGACTGCTCTTGAGGAGACTTCTGCACACCAAGAGTAATGATTTGCATTTTCATTTGGGAAAATGAATGCATTGTAATAGTCTTTGGGAGGAGCAGAAGAAAGAACACATTTTAAATGGTAATGTTTTGTAACTAGGACCATGATCACCTGTCATAGACAGCATGCTGAAATGGCTGATTATTCCTGACCTCATGACTCCCTCCAGTAACAATACTCCTCTTCCCACACAGCTTACCAGTGAGAAGTATATTATCTTTGTACATCAAATTCAAAAATGTGGCTTTTATTTTGTTTATAGAAAATTAGCCAAGACTAAAATCAGGTTTAAATAGAAATTATCCCGCAAATTGGATTAGATATACATTTTACTGACAAACTCTTGAATGCTCCTTTTATACTTTTTTTTTTTAATTCTCCAAAGATAATGCTCAGTCCAAGAGTGGCTGGAACAAATGATGGGAAACATCTGATCAGATGTTGCTGGCCCACCAGTCCCCATGAACACGAGTCATCTTTATCACTACAGATAGCATTGTGGGGAAACTAACAATTTGACACGGATTCCATTCATCCGTGTGCACGGAGCCAGCACCCAGCCAATGCACCATAGGAATTCAACATAATCCCTCTTCTGTAGGCTACATAGACTTTATCCAGACCGTAGAGTGCCAAGAATTTTACCCATGGGAAGTAAAATAAAAACAATTCCAGACAAGCTGTGAAGAAAATATCGCTGATAAAAGATTGCAGGAGCATGTAGAATGTCCTTTCTTCACTGAACACTGTGAGGTTGAAATGTCAGTACCGGGAGGCTCTGGACAACTTAACAAATGTTGGGTCTGAGCCTTCAAACAATTACTTGTGTAATTGATTATCAACAGAAGTAATTCCATGAAACTCATATCTAAACATTTGCAAAAATGTCCAAAATCATGTTTACAATCACCTAATAGAAGTCTGTTCCCAGCATCATCTGAGGGTATCAGGCAATGCAGAGATGTCTGGATAGGTATTTTTTAGTTTGCTTTTTTTTTAAGGTATTTTTTTAAAGTGATGCTTCAGCAATAGTAAAGAAAATAATAGGACAGAAGGCAGAGTGTTGGATAGGGTTCATGTTCAGAGAAATTTTTCATATAAATTTGCTGCTAATTGCTTCCTTCTTCTTAAGACACCAAATGATGTCATTGATCATCTGCAAATGCTGAGGACAGCACAAAGATGGTCAAATGTATCAGTAAAGAAACATTCTTAATGAGACAGATAGCAGGGTAAATCCTGACCAGTAAAATTCACTACTTTGTCTTTTAAAATAATATTGACCTTATCATTATTTTTACTTAGGTTTTACCTCAAAATCTGAAGGAATAGTGAAAATCATGCAATCATAGGGAGCTGTGAGTTGCTGTCGCTCATATATTTCAGTGATCCTTAATATAACAGTTAATTTCCCAATCAGATGTGATCTAGTTTTTCATGCTGTTTCACAATATCATGCTGTGAAAGTCTAGCGAGATCATCACTCAGCTATTTTAAAAGATGTTCTTAATAACAAAGACAGATTTACTCCAAAAGTGTTTGTGCAAATATTTTAATTTGTGTTTTGTCAAGCTGATTTAAACAGCCAACCCTTGTAAGAATATGCTAATATGTAATTAAACTGCACTCAGATAATGCCATATGGTACATTTGAAACATAAAACACTGTTCTATTATTTGGGGAGGGTCATCTGAAAAGGAAAGGAAAAGAAAAAGAGACAACCCAGGGGAAAAGACAATTTATCTGTCCTTCCACATTTTATAAGCCAGTGTTAGCTTTAGACCCTATTATTCTGGATGAGACTTGACAGTTTGGGGGTTAATGGATCTTAATCTTTTATTAAGGAGAAAAGCATATGCTGATATGCAACAAAAAAACATGGGTTGTGGGGTTCTTTTTCCTTTAAATTAGGCATCAATAAGTTTCTAGGGAAAATATTTATCTTTACTATGAAGCCATGAACAAGTTGACATGTACACTTGGGGGAAGCAAGCTTTGAAGCCAGTGGGAATTTTGCCATTGACTTCTGTGCAAGCAGACCCCAGTTCTCTGCCATTTTCCAATTTGATATTAACATGCAAGTCAGGATGAGTGGGAGGGAGAGATAAAGAGAAAAATGCTGGATTCAGAAAAGGAGTTCGGCAGTTAGGGGCTTAATTACATAATGACATGTGGACAATGTTTAAGCAGAAGTGCAGATGCAGCAAAAATGATTAATCTCTTGTTTTAATTATACTTGATTGTTTGATTGTGTGGTCATTATTGGCAATGACCTGATATTTCATCTGGGAACTTCAGAGTAGCAGGAAGGAAAGGAGATGCTGTAGTCTAAGGCATTAGCTTCTTACTAGTAGATGTTTGTATTTTAATGTGGTCACAAGTGAAATGAGTGATGGGCTCAACCTAACCTTTGCCAGATGATCACCTACATTAAATAAATGCATAATTTATTTAAATCATCTAATACATTTCTCAGCAGAGCATTCATTGTCTACTTCTTAATGATAACAGTTTGTGATACTACAATCTGATGGCTATTCAAATTGATGTACATTAAATCAATCAGCCAGTGTTTTCAGCTTAGTTCCCAGAACCAGAGGCCCCAGAACCAAAGGTCTTTTAGCATCTAAAATAAAAATAACTCCTCCTTATCACTCAGAATGCGAAAGAGGATATGAGTGGAACTACATAACTGCAATAAATTACTCCTTATTCCTCCAAGATTTCTGGAAAGACCAGGCTCTGTGGAGGTAAGGATAATAACTCTTACTTTTCTTTCAGGGTTGTAAAAGGTTTTGAAAGCTTCTGAAAACAGAAATTGAAAACTAAAAGAAAAAAAAAAAAGAAAAAAGAAAAATCTATTCAGTGATGAACTGGTTTAATTTTCTTATGGATTATGTTACAAGTCTATCTCATCTGAACATAAGGTATGTACGACCTAACAATATGGGATAAATGAATAACAGTGGGTAAAGGTATTCAAATGGTTATCAAAGAGAAGTTATTTCTTTGCTACAAGTGCTAAAATAGATCTTCTCCCTGTCTATTTCACTGTGAAGTGCTATTTATTCACAACAGTCTTCTTATGTGTATGATACAGCACTTTTCATCTATTGTTACCCAAAGCAGATTTGGAATGAGTGAATTAAGTCATCCTGACTGAAATGTGATAGAAGTGCAACAGATTTTAAAGTTTATTGCTCTGCAAATAGTTTTCTTGATTTGAAGGATATATTTCTATCACAGTACTTTTTTTTTTCAAATTTAGGTCAAATTAAAAAAGTTATTTTGTTTTCTCTTCTTTTGCATCTTTCATCTTGATTTCAACTTCATGCTGAAATTCAGGCAAATTCCATACCAAAATGCAAGTAAACGGGAACACACTGCTCTTAGCAGTCTGTGGAAGGCTAAGGCTATATATTGATAAACATGGTTGGTTAAATTTTGCCACTGGCCTATCTCAACATGCTGTCTGTTCTCTAAACTTCAAAGAAAGCAGCAATTTCAGTTCTAGAGATTCCTTATGACAGATCTTATTTAAGGGAAAGGGGCGAGTTCCTGGTTACTCAAGCACACCTGAAAAATTTAAAGAGTAAATCTCTTCTCCAAACACCTCATTATCAAATGATCTTTGTAAGATGGAAAGAAGAAAAAAATAAGGTGAGAAAAGATTTAAATTCCTTTTCTCTATGTTTACCAGAAAGTCAAATTTTATGTACCTGTCTAGGTGTTTTTGCTGAAACTTGTAATGACTCTCCACAAATTATTCTCCTAAGTAGATTATGTGGGCTTGAGATCCTATAGGTCATCCTAAGAGTCCCAACCAATGCAGGAATGTCTTCCTCAAAGGGTTAATAAGCGCTTTGTCTAGTCTAGTTTTCAGTTGATTGGTCAATGACAGTCTTAGTGCTTCCCCTGAGAGATCTCTCCATGTAATATCAATTCCACAGTAAGTAATTTCTGTTTCTCATTCATGTTGCCCTATAAAACTTTCTGGAAGGCAAGGGAAAAAAATAATCAAAATGAATAAGCAATTGTGTCACATTTAATTAAAAATATTTTCACCCTTGGAATGAAAAGGTATGGTGATAACTGCAGTCACGGGGGAGTCCTGCCTAAAAAGTTTTGGCACCATATCACCTTATTTCAGCACAGATACAAAATGGAACAAAATGTGCAATTATGTCTTAAACAAAACTGTGGTGCTCAACATCAAATGGATGTAGTTGAAGCAACACATGAACACATGGCATCTTTGCAAAGTAATTTGCTCTTAATTGTCAGCAAATTTAGCAGTGGCATTTTTAGATATATTTTTGGTTTATTCTCTAACAAATGACTCTACGCTAATTGTTTCTCTCAGCAATTTATTGCACAGCTGGGAAACCAACTTGCAGAATCACACACTTGTATTGAATTCATTTCTTGAAAATGTTTTAAATTCCATGAGGTAGTCAAGAATTACTTTAATTGCAGTGTCTACAGTGAAAGTATGGAATTAATTAAATGTCTTACAGGGCAGGTAAAGTACAGCTTTCAGAACCTATTTCTTAGGAATGTTTCAACAACTGTTCTAATATAAATCAAGGTATCTTTTAGTAATAGGGGTAACTGTGACATTTCAGAGGATCTTTTAAAAGCAGATTTTTATTTAAAAGGTGAACATCTGCTAGGGTAGCAAACTCATCTGTATGCTAAAGAATTATCTTTCTGAGGATCTTTCCATTATGGAATACCTGTCATGATTTTCTTGTACAAATCTGTTAGGTCTCACAAATCTTTCTCTCACGTCTCTCCTAAGGGACACTTATCTTCTCTGATGAAAGAGAAATGTTCATAATTTCTTAAAAAATGTGTTTATCTGAAGCAGACCAAAAGACTAAAGGCTTACTAAGGAATATTAGCTGGAACAATATAAATTGAGATGGATCTTTACAAAATGGGATGCCTACTGTATGTTGGATTAGCTTTCAAGAAGCACTGATGTCACATTATAAATTGGGAACAAATTGCTAAAGTCTTTCTCCGATATCCCATGAATCACACGCTGCTCTGATGTGTCAGATCACAAAGTGTGATCAGTCAAATCAACTGACATAATTCAGTGATTAGTGATTTTTTAAATATTTTTTTTCTATAGGAGAATGATTTCATAGCTCTCCAGCTTTACACTATAGCAAGATCTTGAGACATTCAGGAAAAAGTGGTTGTACCAAGATGGAATATATTTTAAGTCTGAAGTGAGCAAATTCCTGCCAAATTCTTCACGTCTGTTTTTTTTTAATAATTATTTTAACAACATTTTGCCATTTTAAAATAGTTTTTACAACGGAAAGTACTCCATGCTTTTAGCAATCTGTGAAATGTAAGTACCATGTATTACTGGAGAGGCTTAACATCATTTGCTTGTACCTTTGAATGCAGTAAGGCCTTGAAAATATTGGCCTCATTTCAAAGACACAACTTGCAGGCTGTAATTTTTCTGTAAGTCTTAAGCTAAGCCCAGGGACTTGACCATAACAGATCAATTCACCTGGTCATGTTTGATCTTGTTAGATGAGAAGACCAGGAACTGTGAAATGCTTGGACTAGAGATCCCAGCTACTGCTAACACAAGTCAAGTCCTGTTGTCACATGAAGGTAAACACAAGGTCTCAGAAGCTGGAGGTGCAGTTGGAAAGCTCCATATGGCCACATAGAAATGACTGACATGATGGGTTGGGAAGAGGGTGGGCTGGGGTCTCATCCATTATTGTAGGAGCTCTCATGTCATAAAACACATCTGCAAGAAGTTCAAGTGCTCTTCAGAAACAGCAACATAAAATGGGAAACTGGTTTGTTGGGGTGTGGAAGAGTTTTGGGGTTGGGTGTTTTGTTTGCTTGGGTCCGGGGTTTTTTCCTCAGGAAATGCCATATACACATATGCACCTAAATTCTGTGTACATATTCCAAGATTATGCATGCATGAAAAAAGTGGATATGCCAAAAACATAGACAATTAATTATTTACACACGCAGCCTCTGATTGTATGCACATTCAAAGTAAAAGTGTGAGCAAATTCTGCTCTTTTATATCATGTTCACATATATATAAGATCTTGCTATAATCAGTTAACTGTACTCTTTGAAGATATTTACAGCTGTCTGAATATACTGTTTCTTGCATTTTTGACCACTGAAGGAAATTATTAGCTAGTGTATTTTTACATTTTCTCTCAGTTTGAGTCTCTTCTGTGTTCTTTATTTTTTTACCCAGGATAATTTTTTATTATTATTATTTTATATATGAAGGGGAGAAAAGCACTGCAATCTAATAGAATAAATGCAGTCTAAACTAAATTGCCATTGCTCAGTGTCAGTGTTACTGAGTGGTGTCTGCTTAACCCAGAGCTGAATTTCCATTTATTTCAATTGAAAAAGGGCTAAGGTCCTTAATGAAAAAGGAGTGGAACCAAATAGTTCTTAGTCAAACAGTTTGGGTTTGTTGTTTTTTTTTTCTTATAAATTTGCAGGCTGAAATCCCAAATCGTGTAGATTGCTTATCAGATTGTATTATCTGCTGATGTTCAGTCTGCTAGCTAAATCACCTCTGAACAGCAAAACTGCAACTCGCTATAAATGACAGCTTAGTTAAAACTGTCAGTCTGTGACTTGCATATTAGAGGGACGGGTGCAGCAGTTGAAAAAAATGGAAGGGGAAATGGAGGGGCTGGGCAGCCCACAATGATGTTTGACAAAGTATATGCTACTGGAGAAGAACTAAATAGCCATTCCCTACACAGTATTGCTGTTCTGTGCCAGCAGAGAACCTAAAACACCTGATAGAATTTTTAATGTAAAAGAATTTTGTAAATTACTTCAGCAGACAGAATAAAAGACTTGTTACTCTGAAATATTTTTTTTTTCTGACCTTATCAACTGATCCAGTAAAAAACAAATCTATTCCTACAAAATTTACCTCTCACCCTCAGGCCAGCACTGCTACCTTAAATAAAAGAGGCAATGCTGTAGTTGGCAAATAGTTGCAAGTAGCTTATTAGTTCAATTGTTTTCAGCAGGCTACAAGTGATAACCAACCTTATCACCTGAAAAGTTAGAATCTACACTGAAGACCTTCACTCTTCTAGCATCCTGTCAGGAAAAATCTCACAATGTACACACCTAGCAGATTGAAATAGGGAATACGAGTAATTAAAAGCTTCTGTCTGCAACAGGGATCTGAAGAGAGGCAAAACACAGCCAATTTGTTATTATCTTCCCCTTAGGAAAAACACATTAGAGGGGGTGCACATGATGGGCCATGGTAAGACTGCCATGGGAGAAGACCAGCTTTTGGTACCTTTGGCTATGTGTTCTGGGACAGCCTGAGAGGTGCTGCCCACAGCCCATTTACTGTGAGTTGTTTCACTCTGAGAGTCATTTGGGCTTTTATTCAAGCAGCCCTTTCTTAGGTTACCTCCTCTGTTGCCATAAGTAAGGGTGACAGAGCTAGAGACAGCTCCTGCACACACAGGAGGACCATACAGCCCTCCACCTCCTCACCACTGAAAGTCAGTCAACTTCAGTCCAACTAAGGATGCTGCAGTTACACTGGAGCCAGGACTTAATCCAGAGACTCCTATTAAATGTATTTTCTTCTGGAAATTTGAGTATTTTAATTAACCTTTGCAATTACATATTTATTCTTGTATACCCAATAATTTCTTATTGCATTTTTTTTTTTCACATGGAATCTTCAGACATTTCTGTTTCCAGAAATGGTCTTGAAAGGATTCTGTTCCCACTTCTCTGTGAAGTATGATTATATTTGTAGCAATTAAAAATGCTGTTCCCCTTGGGGAAATATCAGTGGTAATTATCACACTGATGATTCAGAGAATGCTTCCTTCTACAACTGGCTCTTGATAAATTGATGGTACTAGTTTGACACAATCAGTTCTCCTATTTGATTAAATAATCATGAGGAAAATATCCACATCATCACTTCATAGTCAGATGTCAGTCTCCTTTCACACTGAAGTGCATCACTCTTGCCTTTAAATATCACAGCCACATCAGTATGCAAAAGCCAAGAAAGCTTCCAAAAACTCATATGTGTGGCTCATAGTTGGTGTCTGTCAGTAATAACTAAAAGAGCTATACACCTAAACACATCTAAATGAACACCATTTAGGTGGAAAGTGAAGGGATGTTTGCCTTATTTTTGACAGCAGTACATGCCAATAATGAAACATTTAATGGAGCTGCTGTCATTTCTTGACTCTTGCTCGTAATTGTTTTTCATTGTGCTGACCTTGTTTATTATACTCTACAACACTGGGCCAGGAATCAGTCAACCAGTTCACTGAACCAAACTTTTCATCTCTTCGTGAAAATGGATCTCTCTTCTCCCTGTGAGTCCCAAACTCTACTTGTCTCACTCCTCTCCTTGAAATCTTGCTCACTCAATCATTCCTCAGTTGATGCTGTCCTTCAATGAAGGCACTGTGTGAAAATACTAATGCAAACAAGTATCTTTTTACCCTACCTTGCAGTGCTAAACTGCCTTAAATCATACTCAGTCTTTCCCCCTCCTTTCATTACCAACACACTTTCCAGTGTTGTCCGAGACAAAAATACTCTCAGATCCCATTCCAAAAATAATGTATGTTGGATAACAGTGCTGCTTCATCCCAGATTTCAGTCCTCTTGGCAGCTAATTGCATCTCAGGTTTTGTCTCTCCTTCTGCCTTATCTTTGAGTTACCCTATTGCTAAAGATGCATTTGTCTCTTACAAATTCTCATGTCCCAGGCCAAAGCCTTCACAGTTGTGATTCTTGGTTTTTTTTGTCTTATTTTCTCAGCCATACACTATTTGTGTATTCACTATGATCTGCAGTGAAGCATGTTGGTAGTTTCCAGATACTACAATTCATTTTCACTACCTTAGTAAGCCCCTTCTGACAATATTAGAACACAATACACTGGGGATTTTTTTGGTTTGTGTTTTGGTTGTTTTTTTTTCAATTCCTCCCAGTAAACAAATGTATTATCCCTTTAACCTATGACAAGTAACAATCTTTCATGGAGCAATGAATGGATCATCTTTCCAAAAGTGGTTCAGCAGCAGCAATTCTGGGTTATGCCCTTCTTTGAACTCTTGATCCATCATATCTGATATGCTGTCTAGCCTCTTGACTGATTTTCAGAGGTCTCTAACTGCACAGGAGCTATGTATGCATTTGGCCAGAAAAATCACATGAGCAGATGTGTGGTGACCCAAACAAGATGCATAAATTATGTGTTTGGGATCGGATTCAGTTGCCCACTGTGACCACATAGACACTAATTAAAAAGGCAGTTGTCACTCCAAGAAGCTTCAACATTGCAATGGAGGAAGAAAACTAATAGATGTAAAGTGGGCACCATGAATGACAAGAGAAGCACAGTGTTTGGAAACTAATAGAAATAAAGAATATTAAAGAAACAGCCTTGAATCTGCAGGGTGAAATATCTAAAGTTAGGAAAAGGCAATATTAGATTGTTTTCACTCTGCTCCTTATATTATTATGTGCAGGTTTTTTAAGCAAAAATATTTTGTCATTCAGGTATGAGGCTATTGACCTGAAGAGCAGGTACTTACTCTGGTTTTCTCTGCACTGTTCACAGTGTGTGCACTTACTGCATGTTATTCAAACTTTTGCCATGAAGACAGAATTATTCATGGACTTTGCCATCATATTTCTCACTGCAGGATCCACAGCATTCACAACACCTGCAAAGACCCATTGTGATAACCCAGCAAAGGTCTCTCACCTTGCCAAGTTTCTGGTAGCCTGTACAAAAAAGGTCTCTGGCACTTGCTGTGCTGGTGGTAGAAATCCATCATATGGATCGAAAGACATGGGTGGCTCTTGCTAATCCCTCAGCTAGATACCAGGTCTTAAAGCAGTTGTCCTTTGAGAGCTTGGCTCAGCCTACTGACGAGGCAGGGGAACATTCCTGACCTTGGGAATACATTCCTGGCACTACAGAAGGCAATAGTCTTCCACTGAAGATGGCTTTGGTGGAAGAGTAGAATCAGTGGCTCTATGTCACAGAGGATTGAGCAGTAAAAAGGCCTACAAGGTGGAAAAGCCACCTGGGGTAAATTCCATGCAGCGAGAATCTTCAAAATATTTATAGCCAAATCCCAAAAATACTCTGGCTCTTGAAGAAAAAATGAAACAGAACCTAAGCACTAGCTCCAAAATCACAGTTGTAAAATTCTCTTGAAAATCAATCGATCTCTAAACTCTAGATGTGCTTTTCATACTTTATTATAAAGACTCCCAGGCACCAAGAGTTGCATCTGCTATCCCAGAACTCTCCGAGTCAGCAGTTCTAAAAAGTTCAACATTTATCTGACTCCTGCACTAGAACAGAAACTAGAGACTGTCCATTCCCACAAAGGCTTAGTCAGGAAAGAGTTGTAGATGCATTCTGCCATCACTTACAGGATCTAGCTCCACCTAAAATACCACAGTTCATTTCAAAATTTAGCCAAAAAGCAACAGTCTACTTTCATATGTATATAGATGTATCTATGTATAAAGGTGCCTGCTTTCTACTTCTCTTAATACATCCCCCAGACTTCTCATGTTCATGTCCCCACTCCCAAGATGTGGAATATTCTGGACTAGAGGCACTTCCTTCACTACCCGAGGAAGGAGTCATGATTCAGTGGGTCTGAGAGAGAGACTGAGAACACAAGAGAGATTATGACTTTGTAGCCCACTCAGCCTTAAAATACTCCTACAGAGCTCTTGAGAGCCATAATTTTTTGAAGTACTGCATGATGGCAGGTTTGGGGAGCGTCTCAAAGGGATGGTAAATGAGTAAAGGCTGCCAGATTTCAAGATAGGGGAGAGATGACCTATGTTTTTCCAAATAAAAGGTCAGCAGAAATTTTTAGCATGGGAAGAACACCATGTTTTTCTCCATATTACTTCTTAGAACTGACAATTTATTTTTTGCATAAATATATGTCTATATATATATAAATTCACCATTAAGTGTACATCCGGCACAGAAAGTTTCTGTGATGTTTGGCAAAGTAGAAAGTTACTCAAAGAAGAATGAGAAATACCAGGCAGGGTTATCAACCAGGCCTATAACAAAACATACAGCTTACAAAACATACAAAGAGTATCATGCACTAGCAGATTTTCTGTTTCATATCAGTGACCACATATTTCAGCAAAGAGCTAGTGAGGAAATCTAAGTTGGGAAAGTAAGTTCTGCTCCTCAGAAAATAAGTATTATTGGTACCTGTAAGAAGAATGATCCCATAGAGCAGCAACTGGACTTCCAAGAAGAGAACTTCTTTTTCCTGAGCTTGGGTTGTCAGCTAGAACAAGGATCTCAGAAGCAGGAGCAAATCATGTGGAATAGTTGTATTTGCCCATGTGGTGTCTTTTATGCCTTTCTCAACTAGTCCTATAGCCCACAGCTGGTTAAAGACCCCCTGCAGTAAGTGAAGGGGGGGGGAGAGAAGGCTTTAACTCAGCTGTCTGCAAGATGAGAGGTATGCAGAGAAAGGCTCTCAACCATTAAGTAAAATAGAGGCAGCTGTGAAGAGGGGCTGGGCTTCCAAGGAGGACCACAGCTTCCTCTAGGCTAGGTCAAAGAAGCAGGGTTGAGCTGCCAAGGAGATGCTATAGCTGATGGGTATGTGTAAATTCTGAAGCCAGGTAACTGCTCAGTTTAGAGGGAGACATGTTTAGGGGTTTATTGGCATATGTCATTGAGTTATATGCAGTGGAATGCCTCCCGCTCCAATAATGCAGGCGAGTATTACATTGCTTAAGTGTCTCCAGGCTGCACTGCATCATTTCCAAGGAATACCTTATAGAGTTTCCCCAGGTGGGAGTGCCACAAGGTGAACTTAGTTACAATTCCTTCTGGTTTAATTTGTCTTTTGGGGGAGATAAGGGAACTGCAAGTGTTCTGCCTCAACACTTGAAACATGAAAGCTGTGATTTGTTGTATCCACCAAAGCTATTTATTAGCTTAAAAACAGCTTTTCTGAACTTCTAAGTTCTTATGAATTCTGCTATTAAAAAAATATATCAAAGTCTCTTCTACACATAGGTGATGATAGGAAAGCTGCATATGCTTGATTTGACATCTGCTCTCAGAGACAGACACAGTGCTGTATATACTCATATGCACACACAACATTCTTTGAATAAATAACATCTGTAATGTTATAATTATTCTGATTAAAGAAGAGAAAGACATTAGATCTTGCAACCTCTTGAATGCTGTTCTAAAATGATGTCACAACTGATCTTTATTGTTTCAGCTGATTATTTACCTCATTTTCTCATAACTGTCTTACGTTGGCTACTTTATAAATTAGGTCCTGATATTAACAACAGTCATTAATTACCTGTACAGATGGTTTGTGTCTGCAGAGGGAGTTGTAGCTTCTGTTTTATCCAGCTTTGGTTTAAATTGTTTGCCACTGCCATTTCTGTGCAAGCTCCAGGAATGATTTGGAAGCTAATGCATTTATCAATAACACTTCAGAATTCATTACACGTAATGGTGACATTTGCAAAGAGGCTATTAAAAGCAAACCATTAAAAATTAAAGTGTTCAGAAACAAGAAGAAAATTGTTGTAGAACCAACAATTTGGACTACAAACTCAATGCCTTTTTGAGGGAGATGAATGAATATTGCACAGAACTGAATCTGATTAGCATGGAAAAATCATGACCAAATGCTGAAATATGTACTTACTGAGAGGAACACAAGAGTTGTTGCAAGGCATGTGCTTCCTCACTGCAATGTTTTTAATCCTGCCTCAAGCATCTGACAGAACGGAGAGGTTTATTATCATGTGCTTTGCTACAAATACAGTTTGCATACTAAAAACACTGTAAAGTGCAATAAGAGCTCCAGAAGTAGCAGAAGCAAATCCAGAAGCTGGCATTAGGCACCAGGACTGCCTCTGGCAGAGTAGAGAGGAGCAGGCACAAGCAGAGATATCCTTTCCCACAGCAGAGCCTGCATCCTGGAACAGTGTTGCTGTGCAGGTGTGTCACCCCACTGGGGACCAAATGGATCACCCCACATATCCTTTCTGCCCTGTGTGAGAGTTTCCTTCTGGCAAAAACAACCCACAAACTCAGTTATGTATACAGCCTAGTTCTGAATTCTAGATTTCCTTTCAAAGAATGCCACTGGACATTGAAGAACAGGGGGTGTATTAAAGGCATGTAGCAAATCTTGTAATTCTGAGGCAACTTCAAAAAAGGTGGAAGAAAATCAGAATACCAAAGTTAAAATGAGTAGTTGGTTCCAGGCAGAGACATAGAAAAATTAATCTAAGATGCAACCAAGAAAGAATGAGAAGACAGCAACATGACTAGTTGTCATGAAAAGTGTTTTTTTATTTGTCTACTTATTAAGAACAAAATAATGCTGCTGGAAAAATACTAAATACCCTCACACTGTGTTGGTACTTATGGCTTCCATGCTCTGAGAGAGGAGGGTAAAACTGGCCATGGTGTAAGAGAAAGCCTCACTCAGAGCTAAGTAGCTGTAGAAAGTGCCTCACACTGACAGGCCACACAAATGTAATTTGCTTAAGTTGTCGGAGTGAAGACAGAGTTACTTCATTACAGTATGTAAACATTTTTTTTGTGGAAAAGACTGGATAATAGAAGTTTAATAATTAACCTGAGAAGAACAGAATGATAAATTGTGAACATTTTTTATTAAAAATAAAGAAAACTGGAGACTTTTTTTTTCTGGTCTATTCCGTTTGCTTTTGCTTGTGAATTGTGGCTAGTGTATACTATCAAGATTCTTCATAAAATGATATGTCAGGCCACATCACATGCCTGTTTTGAAAATCTTTTGCTGTCAGATGCATCATAGCTCAGTAAAAATTAACTTGGGGAAATCTAATGGTCTGTGATGTACAGATCAAGTTATACCTTCTTCTGGAGTTACACTATCAATTTATAAAGCAGAATTGTAATGAGTCTGGGAAATAACTTCTTGGAGACTTAATGAAAAAAATCAATATGACAGAATAACAGCAATTCTTTAATTTATACTAGTGTGGCAGATAACAGTGGACATCAAGTAACATCCCTTGCTGAAGTTATGATTAAGATAAACTGAAGCAACATTCATACAGATGCTCAAATTAATAACTGTTTTGTCAAGGCTAGTCTGCTGTGACAATTATGCACCTGCATAAAAACATGATTGGGGTTGTCGGGGTGGATGTTTATGTCCTTGGGGGAGTTATACACCAATGATGTGGTATTGCCATATCACCATGAAGCCATGCTTCACTGTGTAGAAAAGTCACCCTCACTGCCTACCTGGGTATCAAGTTTAAAAGCAGACCTTGAAGATAATTCCTTGAAGTATCTACCTTGTGAGCCAGCATTTATAGGCAGTAATGCACTGCCTGGTGCTGAGACCACTGAGACACTCAGGTTTGACCACTTTTCCAAATTCCCCATCACTGCTGAGCCAAGAACAGGTTGGGAACATAATCTGCAGCCAAACCAACCCCCATCAAATGGATAAGTGCTGTCCTGGATCCAGAACAGATCCCAGTCCACATTTCAGCTGGCTGCAAGGCAAACATAAACATTGACAAAACTAGCCATTTTCTCCTCTCCTTTTACATTTTTTTTCTTTCTCTTTTCTGTATGATTTTGAACTTCATATGTAGTGGTAAGAAGAGGCAAGTCTGTGCCTGTTTCTATCTGAAGGTTTAGTAAATCAGAGCTTTTGGTTATGGATTAAATTTTAGTTTGGGTCAGGTCACTTGTGGGAATTAGTTTTGTAATCCATGACTCAGTATCTCCACATTAGAGAAAAATTCCCTCTCTAAAGTACACAGGCTTGACTAAACATTAGAATAATTGTAGAAAGATTCCCAGAAGTGATTCACAGTCTATGAGATTACAAGGCCAAATATTCCTGTGGATCTAGTAATAGTAGTTTCTTTATTTTCTCTTTAATTCATCTTCAATCCTATACTGTAATAGCAGTAAGTAAACTTCCCCTAAGCAGGCAAAAATGTTAGTTAGGAGTTAGGAGCTTCAGAATTTGATCCCAGGAAGAAAAATTAGAAAGTGTAAAAGCTTTTAATGGACATTTAGCAAAGTGAAATCAAGCTAATGAGGGACCTGGATGAACAGACTGTTGAGTGTTTTTTCTCTTGGATAGGAAACTGAGAGCACTTATTCCAGTGCAAATTAAGGTCTCTCTATAGAATGTGGAAGTGGTATTTTCAGGCCATGACTTTTGGTGGCAATGCAGGACATATATAGGACTTAGCTTCTCGGAACTGTATGCAAAAGATCCCCTAATGTAACACTGTATTGCTGCTTGGGAAGAATATGGCAAAATTACATTATTTTAATGCTGCAGATGCAGAAGAGCAAATAAAATCAATCAGAGATGTTTTCCTATAAGAAGCCTAGTAACTGTTTTAAGGTGCACCCCGGTACCAGGGATTGATAACTCCTAGGACAGCCTCGAGCTGCCTGTCTTCCACAGACACCTCCAATCACAGTGGGTTTGAGAAGTCAGCATAACTTTATGTTCTGCCAAATCCTTATTAACCGAATAATCTCACCTTCCTCTGTCTTCAGGTAATTATCTTTTTTTCTTAAAGCAATGTGCAACTACCAAAAAAAAAAAAAAAAAAAAAAGAAACAAAATAAAAAGAAAAACAAACAATCAGAATTGCAAGGTGAGCTTCCAGAAACGGCTGTTTCTTACTCCCTTTTTCCCTAGAATGCCCCTTTCGAGAGTTCTTGTCAAGCACGATCATTCCCCCTACATCTCTCTCTTTCCAAACAACTTCTGACCTCACAAATGAATTTTACACACTTGATGCATGAAGCGATCCTTTTTTTTTTTTTTTTGACCAGGCGTTTTTGGTTTGTAATAAATTGGCAGTATTTCTTCCTCTGGGTGTTTGTAGATTTGTTTCCTCCTCCAACAAGGTAAATCCAAACCTCTGTATGGCATCTGTGTATAACGTACATATATTTAAATAAGACATTTTATCAAGTGTCTTTAAATTTGCAGTCAGCCTCATTTAACCTCTAAAATTACGCTTAACAGGCGACCTTAATTAGGCAAATTGGAAGGAACGCGAGCTATGTTTCAAGTAGTGTCATTTCCATCCAAAGCAGAGAGGGATTTGACTGCGAGGGGGCACAGAGCCCCGCAGGAAGATTTGCAGGCAGTTGCTCTCAGGTTTGTGAGGTCATTTCCCCCATCCTGCTCCGAGGGATGCAGAATTCGTGTCACCCTTGCGAGCGGGCACAGAGAGCCGGGAAGGAACTCGCCGCCCCCTCTCACGGATTGCCCGTCCCAGAGAACACCAATTAATGGCACTAATTGCCATACGTCGGAGTCTGCTTTGGAGCTTCGGATGTCCCGTGGTCAGGTTTATGTTTTGGGTATTGGTGCAACTCCAGGTTCCAGTGTCAGGGGGAAAGTGGGGGTCTGGAACACGCACCCACGAGTGATGCTCACACACACCCCGCACGACTCCTGTGGCAGGCACTGCCCGCTGCCCGGTACCCAGCGGTGGTTCTCGGACGCTCCCACGCAGGAAACCCACCTCTCAGTGGGCAGCGTGACCACCCCACTCTGCAGACAAACTTGGTGGCCCTCAGGGGGTCTCCGGTGACTCCTCGGCCCAAGAGTTAGATGAGATTGGAGGATCTGAGCTGCTCACAGGTGCTCGGAGCTTCCACACTCAGGCTCCGGTGGGCAAGGGACTCAGAGCCGGGCCTTACCCCTATGTAATGTATTAGGGTGCGCCTCTTGGGGGGCAGCAGGTGTTTTTCCGACCTCGGGATCATCTCTCGAGTTTGGGCAGAAGGCTGAAATGGCCCTTACAGGCAGCGCTTCGGGGGCCAGGGGGTATGAGGAATTTAGGTAACAGGTCTGCGTTTGGAGAAGGAGGAGGGGGTTATATATAATACACTGGGACAATGAGGAACAGACCCAGCGTGCCCCTTGCTTTCCAGCTCTTCTTTGAGAAATACCATTTTCTCGGTTAACAAACGGCCTGCTTCAGCTTTCGGAGATGTTTCATTACCCTCTTTGAGACCTCGGACTTTTCCAGGTGCGGCTCACTCAAGCGCAGGGAAGAGCCGGCGCTCCAGGTCAGGAGCCGGGATGCTCTGCCGGCTCCATCCCCAGTCAGGCGGACACGGCGCCGCGGCTCCCCGGCTCGAGGGGAGGTCTATAGTGTGTAAGGCTGGGCTGGGGAAGATCTCGAATAGAGAGAGTCAAAGGCAGAAAATGACAGTTCCTCCCCGGGGTTTCCATCTTGGGCTGAGCGGCAGAGCCGTTTCCGTGTTACTGCGTGGTTACAAGATGCTTCGTAACGTGTCCTTTCTGCAGGCACCGCTCTCGGAGCAAAGCACATTCCCGCGGAGATGGGGCTGGGGGGTCCACGGAGAAGCTGCGTGAGTGGTTTCTCTGCAGAGAGTAAGAGCCGACAAGGCAGGGCTGGAGTTCGACAGCTGTCCCCTTTGCATCCCCACCTGCAGCTCCTCTCCCTTCTCAGACCCTATAGGATGTACTGGGAGAGTGAGGAGATGTTTGATCACTCACAGCCCACGGAGGCATTTGTTTTTGATTTTGCCAACGCTTCCCTTTAAGTAATTGTTCCTGTTAAGAACATATACCTTTCACTGGGCTTCGCCGTGCTATAAATAATCTCGATGAAGATGCAAGGATATGACTTTCACAAGATTGGACAATTGATTAAATCTGTGACCTGCAATTGCAAATAATCTTGGAAGGCTATTTAAACAGATGAAGGCCTAAATTGTCTTGCTTGTATCTGAATTAATTTCTCATTTATCATCATTATGAAGTGATTGGTTCTATTCAGGCTTTGCAGCCTGCTGGAACGAAACTGGATTTAAATGAGACTGTAACACAATTTAAATGCTCCCCAGCTTTAACGAGGCCCATCGAGCAGCTGCAATAAATACAAATATTTTTCTAAAGAGCCTTGTTTTAAATAATTACTTAATACTTTTATGTGATGTTCTTAAGTGGCAATTTCTGTGTCTGAAATCCCAGGCACTTCTTTGCAGACAGGGCAGCAGAAAAAAAAAAAAATAATCATTTGTGCATTTGCTTTGTGTGTATACGTGCATACAGTACTCCGATGGAAATTCTTTAAAATGAGGTCTGCAAATATTAGTGTAAACCGACACCACTACGTTCTTGGTCGTAAGTACACTGAGTTTAACAATTAAAAAACAAAACAAAACAAAACAACTACAAAACAAAGCCACCCAACACCAACCTACAACAACAACAAAGCAAACGGAGACCATAGGTTGTATTTGTTTTCTTGTCTGAAGATCCTGAGTGATGTCTCTTCCCCGTACTTAGCCAGAAAAACTATGAGAAACTTTGCAAAGACAGGGACCAGTTCTGGAGGGGACTTACCTTAATCGACTCTAACCGCATGTTAGAGTCGGTAACAGGTCTCCAGACTCGCATATGCGGGTGCGGAGAGGAGACCGGACCCTCCCTCCTTACAAAAGGAGAGAAGATTTGAAGCGAGTAGGCAACAAAAAAAAAAAAAAAAAACAAACTCCGGGAAGGACGCAGAAAAAGGACTGTTTTCCCTCCCCTTTATACCCACCCGGGAACCTGATGAGTCTAAATAAAGTCATTTGTGTTAACGAGACACCAGCTCATCCTGACGTTGGCTTTACCCCTGGGTGACGCAATTGTAAGCGTCAGGACAGTGGGCCCTGCGGTGACATACGGTGAAGGGTGTTCTCAGAAGCAAAATTCAGTAGTAAAATGAAGTAGCCAGGCAAGCAGGAGAATAATAGAAAACAAAGCAAAACAAACCCTTCAGCTATACAAACCAAAAAGCTAAAGGAGCACCACGCCTTTCTGCAGGTGCTGGTAAACGACCTAAAAACCCAGCAGAAAAAGTAAAACATGGGATAGACGACTTTCTAATTATTTGGCCTCTGGAGTAAAGAGTAGTTCTGGAAAAGCAATTCCGATCCAATTTAATCATACAACCTTAATAAAAACATAGAATATGAGACGGGAAAGTAAGCGGCATAGTTGGTGCTCGGTGGTACAGGAGGTGACACATAAAACACAACAATGATGGGCTGAGTTACATGATAGCAACGGAGCGATTTAATGTGCGAGTTACAGCACTGCTCCCCCTGATCGTTTAGGCTTAACCCGTTCTCTTGAGCTCATCTTCCTCTTCTGGTCTTTTTTTTTTTTCTTTTTTTTTTTTTTTTTTTATTACTATTATTATCCAGTTGTTTAAAATGAGCATTATCCCAAACATATGCAGTGCAATCAGCTCGGTCACACTTACAAGAACACGCTTTAATAAGACAATCAATCAAACACTAACAAGGCGGGGAACGCTTTTCGGAACTGAATTTCGCTGGCTGGGAAGCGAAGCCCATGCGGCACATGGGGTACCCTGAAGACAATTCCGCGCCTGCTGCTGACAAGGGGGCGGCTGTCGGCTCCCCCTGGGCCTCACCCTAATTCCTCAAAAGGTCTCATCCCCGGCGAGGGCGAGACAAGTGAAACCTGCCTGCCTGGTGGCCATGGCTTGGGGCCAGAGGCAGAGCCTGATGCTGTCTGGTGCCCTATCTCTGCCCCCGCCGCTTGCGATGCCCCTCGCATGCCCGGAGCAGGCATCCCGCCTAGGGCCGCGGGCACCCCCCACCAGCGGCGAAGGCGTTAACGGTACCGGCACCACAGCAAAAGGAACATTTCATTATGAAGTAATGAGTCATTCCTCCCAGTAAGATGTATTGTTATATCTTCCACTTCAATTTAGGCGCACAGCGGCTCAATTACCTAGAAAATACAGTCAATTAAAGGCTGCTGATTGGACACGAGGACGGATCATCGATCTTGTACTTTCCAATATCGCTCCAGACACTTCATTTTCCCTCCACTATTAACTGAAAATACTCTTGGCATCACTGCGACCTGCAGCCTATTTACCTGTCGCAGGCAATCTCTGCCCTGTGACCGAAGCACTGAGGAATTCACAGCCACCGATCCCTGCACAAGCTCGTGGTCGGGAGGGCGGCGGTGGTCTCCCGGATCAGCGGAGGAGAACGGGAACGGTGCCGACTGCCAGCGAGCTATGGCAAGGGCTCCCGGTCTCGTCTTCCCGCTGCCCGCTCCTTAAGGGGGATGTCGACTTTGCGGGTGGAAATGGTACACAGAGGGTTAAATATTCCGTCTCACACAGACCTCTAGATATATAAAACATATATATTTTGAAAAAAAAAAAAAAAGAAATAAAAAAAAAATGCCCTGCGTCCTAGCTGACGGCACACTGAGAACTGGGCATTTTGCGAGGGCAACCTGGTGCCTCGATCCTTCTGCAGTCGGATCTTGCACTGAGATCGCGGCCCAGCAGCTGCCTCCGCCCGGTGGGTGAACGGGAGGTCGCTGCCGTCTAGAACCCGCCGGTTTTGCTGGGCAGCGCCCAGCTGTCCCCCGACCTCTTCGGCGCTCCCTTCTCCCGGGCTCTCCGGGGAGTTGCATCAGGCACTTGCTCCGCAGTGTGTCCGGTTTGTCAGACTGGTTCTTCTCCTGTCTGCTAAAAGATAAAGGAAGGGAAAGGCTTGTAAAACTTGGATGTTGCTCGGCGCTGCCCTTGGACGCTGTTTACGATTGTTATTTCCGCGGGGATGGGGGGAGAATTTATTCGTTAGTGTCCAAAAAGCGCCATCGGAAAGGGCGGAACAATCTGCCCTTAATGCTTTAAAGACGGTGACTTTAGATCAGTTTTCTAAAAGCTCTAACAAAAACAAAACAAAATTGGAAAAAAAATACTTCCCGGCACGCTTGTGTCTCTTCCCTGATCTCCATCTGCTATAGGGACACGCTGATATTCACTCCTTGTCCTAAGGACAAAAAGGTCTCCGCTGTGACAATAAACCAGAGGCTCCTCGACAATTTAAACCGAAGTAGTTAGCGGAGATGTCAACACGTCTTTATTCTGTCCAGCATTTATTTTCCTGCTTGTTGAAATGTGACTATTAGAAACTGCATGAAGGTGAAATTAATCCTAACCAACAATCTTAAAGCACACACACACGCAAAAAGAGTGTTGTGTTGTTACTGCTGCTGTTATTAACTTTATTCTGACATGGTAACAAATTATGGCAGTGTATTCTTTGGACCATTTAAAATCAGAATGAAATAAACAATGACGGTTTTGGAAGAAGCTATTACTCAGACAGGTGTCCGTGTTTTTTTTAATTTTATATTGACAGAAATCTAAGCAAATGCAATGATGCTCCTTCTGAAATACCTGAAAGGGGAGGCGCGGGTGTTTGTGAAATAAATGCTCCTCGAGAAAGAAGAGGAATCAATCTGAAGGACACATATAATGCAAAGACTAGGAGCGGGGGAAGGAAAAACAAAGCCCGGTGCACGAATTAAATACTAAAATAAAAATTTAAATTAAAATACATTTAAAAAAACCAAACACGATAAATCCACACCAACAAGAGAAAGTCAGTGAAAGAACTGAAGGCTGAAGTACAAAGGAAGGAAATCGCCTTTGCTTCAGTTTACAGACTGGTGATTGAAGGAGTTGTGCTCCCTGTCACCTAATCTCTTCCCTTGGCGGCTTGTTAGCGTTTGGCACGGGGTGTCTGCTCACAGACCATTATACATTCGATATTCAAAACCGCTCTTTACATATACATCACTTGCTAATTTCGTCAATGTGTGCACATTTCAGCGACTGGTAATAGGGCATTGTTATTTAAAGGACAAATCGCTCTGACCCATAAAGAGTCAGAAGCTCTTCTTTTTTTCCCTGCCACTTCCAGTCTGCCTCTTAAAAATAAATGTTGGTAAGAAATAAGAGACGAAAAGCTGAATTTCTGCTCAAAATGAAGGAGGAGACAAGGGAGAGGGTAAAGAATGCAATTAAACCACGGAAGTAATGCACAGAATGACAGTTTTCCTTTATGGCAAAGCATTACTTTTCCCTATAGAAATAATTGGATAATGCTGTCGTGTTGCAATCCAGAAAGCCTTTATTTTTGCTGTTTGCTCGTTGTTTAAATTTTCTGAACACTCTGGTAGATTACATCTTTGCTTTCTTCATGCGCACAAGCCGTTTCTTTATCAAGAGAACGTTTCTTTCAAGTATTTCAGATTTTCCGTCTTGTAGGTTTGTGCATAAGGTTTGTTGCTGTAACCCGCAAAGCCCCAGCCCTTGGTCAGAAGTCTATCCATGGAAAAGAAAGTTTTAGCTCATTTCTATAGATTACCAAATTGTACTTCATTCGGGTTGGTTCTGTTCCTCTTCCGTGCCTAAAATCCTTCTCGGAGATAAATGAGTAGTCATTTCTTTCCTTCTCAATCTCTCTCCCCTGCTCCCCCCCGCTTCCCCCCAACACCCCCCAC